>CM031870.1:3672246-3697659 GCA_018697195.1 Certhia americana | reverse complement strand
GAATAGAGGAGCAGGCACGAAAGAATAGAGGAGCAGGCACGAAAGAAAGTCTGTGCAGCACGCCGTGAGCGCTCGGCCGCGTGAGTCCCCACGGGAGAAGTTCTGGACCGCGCCCCGTGCCCGTGTCCAGCCCTGCGGCGGGGCTGGGGGGAGCTGACCGCCCGCGGTCACCGGGGAGACCTCCGAGCGGGCAGGTAACCACAGACCCCCGCTCCGTGACACGGGGAGGGACCCCCATCCCCCCGAACGGCACGGCCGCGGCCAGGGTCCCGCTGCCCCGGGGGGAGAGGGGAAGGCGGTGGCGCTTTCCCGCAGGTTTTGGCGGGGAGCGCGGCCCCGACCCCTGCGCGGAGCCCCGTCCGCTCCCCGGGTCGGTGGGAGGGCAGCGCACGGCGGGCGCGGCTGCTCCCAGGGGCGGCCGGCGCGGCCCCGCCACCCGCATCCCCCGTACCTGCGGCCGTGCCCGCGGGCGGCTCGCCGTCCATCGCGGCCGCGGTCATGTGAGGCCGGGCCGGCCGCCCTCCCCTTCCTCCGCAGCGCCCGCCTGTCAGCGCGGGCGGGGCGGGCGGGCAGAGCCGCCTCCCGCGGGGCCGGGGGCGAGGGGCGCGGTGCCCGCGGCGGGCTGGGCTCGGCTCCGTCCGGGCTCTGCTCCGCCCGGGCTCTGCTCCGGCTCCGCTCCGCTCGGGCTCCGCTCCACTCCGGCTCCGCTCCGCCCGGGCTCCGCTCCGCCCGGCTCTGCTCCGCCCGGGCTCTGCTCCGTCCAGCTCTGCTCCGCTCGGGCTCTGCTCCGCTCGGGCTCTGCTCCGTCCGGCTCTGCTCCGGCTCCGGCTCCGCTCCGCTCGGGCTCTGCTCCGCCCGGGCCCTGTCAGATTCCAGCACTGTGCGGTCCTGGCCCTGCTCAAGCGGCTCTGGGGCTGCCCGGAGCGTGCGGTGCCTCCGGCCGGGGCAGCGAAGCGTCCCCGCCGCTGACGGCATCGCTCCCAGCGCCTCTGAAGCGCTTCGGGATTAATAACGCATCTCTCAAGTATCTTAAAGCGTGTAAGAAGTGATCGGCTCATGGGCTTAATACAGGATTATTCGGAAGTATAACTGCTTGGTTTTTTAAAAGCTGAAAAGGATGGTTGTTGTCAACTTCACGGGAGGCTTTCTTGTGCGCTAGGAAAAGTAGATAAACTGTTGAGGCTGTGCTTTAGGTTTACAGTCACACGAGCACAGAAGCAATTGGGTTGGAAAAGTTTGAAATTATCAAGTCCAGCCTATGACCGAACCCCACCTTGTCACCCAGACCATGGCACTGAGCGCCACGTCCACTCTATCCCGAAAGGCCTCCAGGATCCCCCACCTCCCTGGGCAGCCCATTCCCATGTCTGATCACCCTTTCTGTGAAGAAATCCCTCCTGATGTCCAACATAAACCTTGCCTGGCACAGCTTCAAACCGTGCCCTCTTATCAGATGAATTACTCCAAGTCAATTTTGTTGTTTTGGGGTTTTTTGGGGGGGGTTTTTTGTTGTTTTTTTTTTTTTTAACTGAGTTCCTTTTCCCATGGCATTTCTGCTGCCATCTAGGTAATTAATCAAGTTTCCTATGCTCAGTATTTTTTTTATATTTTGCATGCATCTGGATTTTTGGTAAATTTGATAGAAATGAACACTAAGCTATTCAGAAAAGCACAAAAGTATGAACATTTGAAATGCAAATACACTTTTCCAAACTTCATAAGAACAAGAACTGCATGTATGAGCACCTCTCATTTTATTAATGATTTTTTCCCACTTCCTCTACTTTATTAGTCAGGAATGATATGATTGACAGTTGTAAAAAAAAAAGGCACATTTTTTGTACCGTGATTTTCCTGAAAACACAATCAGACACAAAAAAATCCCGAGAGATTTTGAACCTCCAGATTGAGATGTTAAAATCCACAATAATACTTCACGTTTTCAATGTCCAAAGGACTGGATGCATGCCCTAATTAATGTTTCTGATATTTCTTAATCATGGGACGCTAAATAGTCACCTCCACCTTACGCAGACAGAACTAAAGCAGAAAATCATGAAGTGAGAATTATTTCAGGGCATTGTGAGCACAATGCTCTCCTTTGAAAGTTTTTGTGCTGCTACAAAGCTGTGAGTGAGTCGAGTGATTCTCCTTTTCCTCCTCCCTCAGTGCTATTTCAGCTCAGTCCCCACGAGCGTGGGTGCAGACGAAAGCTGTGTATAAAATTAAAAAAGCATGGCATTATTTAAGCTGAGAGGCCCTTCAAATCATGTTTGTACAGCAGCCGAGCAGAGTTTTGCGTGCTCAGCACTTCTGAACACCACAGGATTTTTCGCCTATATAGCATTTTTGGAGAAAATGAATGGAGGAATCAACATGTTCTCATTTAGCTATAGATTTTTGATTGGTCTGTACTTAAGCTAATAGCATAACTATTTATTTGGTATAAATAAGATATTCTCCACTGAAGATTGCTTCCGAGTCTTGAAGAAAAATACTGTGAAAAATAATTCAATTGCACAAATAATTTTTCAGCGGGGCCAGAAAGAGTCTGCTTGCCATAAGTTATTGAACACTTCTGTATTTGCTGTAACTGCAGCAAAAGCTTCTGGAAAACCTTGAGCATAAAGAAGGAATAAACATTTAAGAAAAAAAAAAAAAAGGGCTTGTGTTAGAGAATCACAGAGTGGTTTGGGTTGAAAAATACCTTAAAGATCATCTTGTTACAAGCCCGTTTTGCAGGCAGGGACACCTTCCACTATCCCAGGCTGCTCCAAGCCCCATCCAGCCTGGCCCTGAACACCTCCAGGGATGGGGCAGCCACGGCTTCTCTGGCAACCTGTGCCAGAGCCTCTGCACCCTCACAGGGTAGAGTTCCTTCCTAATATCTGACCAAAACCTACTCTCAATTTAAAGCCATTCCCCCTTATAGTCTCTTTCCATCTTTCTTGCAGGCCCCTTCAGGTATTGAAAGGCCACAGCTGGGTCACCCTGAAACCTTCTCCTCTCCAGGCTGAACAAACAATCCCAGTTCTCTCAGCCTTTCCTTCAGGAGAGCTGCTCCATCCCTCTGATCATTTTAGTGGCCTCCTCTGGACTCATCCCAAGAGCTCCCTGTCCTTCCTGTGCTGGGAGCCCAAGCTGGCTGCAGGACTGCAGCTGGGTCTCACCCGAGAGGAGCAGAGGGGCTGAACCAGCCGGTTCCAGGCGACAAAAGCAAGGCAGAAATAGGTCCCTACCCGAGGCCCTGCCTCACAGTGTGTCATTCCAGGCACGTCCTGTCAGGATTAGATGGAATTTCATACAAGAACTTGCTTACTCCTTCAGAATTCAGTTTAGGAAACGGAGCTGTCAGCTCCACTATTCTCAGATCACCTGCATGCAATAAAATTCATGAGGCACTGCTGGTTGGAGAGCTGTGTTATAAAAAGCCATTCCTGCAAGATTTCTTCCCCCAAAATTTCCCACTGATTAGGAGTTTTGCATGTGGAGTACTTATAGGAACAGGCTTTCAGCTGCCAGTGCCAAAATCTCTGGTTTTGTTGTTCCACTCTCCCTCAGATTGCTGAGGGAGAAAAAAGAATAGCAGTGAGATAGGACAGGGACTGAGAGGAAATTTCAACAGAAAAAGGAAAGGGAGAAGGAAGGAAGAGCAATAAATCAAAAGTTGCTGAAAAGTACAGGAAAGTGCAAAGAGCAGCCTGTGCAATGTCAGGGAAAGGAGAATCCAATGCTTAGATCCACTGTTGGACCAAAGTGCCTGGGAAAGTGCAAACAGGAAAAAGGGCAATTGCAGAAATTGCACTTTCCAGCAATACAGACAACTGTGGGAGGGGAGAAACAAAGGCAACACAAACCTCACAGGCACCCCTGGAAAAGCCATGGAATACTGAGGAGCCAGTTGGGACCATGGATTGCACAGCAGGGACCATGTCCTGCCTCACACATGAAAAAATTCCGTGGTTGTGAGGGCAGGAAACAGCACATTGTGTTCTCTCCAGTGTCAGTGCTGGTGCTGAGCGGGAAGTTAGAGCCTGGTCATGATATAATGAGGGGAAAAAATTGCTGCACAAAGTGCCAGTCATCGTTTCCATTCATTCGAGAACTCGAATTCCTTCAGCAGGGAATGGACACAGTCAGTGGAATAGGAGTGGAGTTGGGATGCCATCGTGTGACTCCCTGAAAAATTGCACAACTGGCGTGTCTGCCTTAGCTTCTCAAACACCTGCCCTCAAGAGTTTGTCAAAACATGAAAGGTGCTGCAATATAAGACAAGGTCTAATTTTAAAACATCATGTACAGACCTGCTCTGCCCTTTGTTTTTGTTTGGTTTTTTTATTAATGCAGGCATTGTCAGTTTTGATGATTGAAAACACTGCGATTAAAAAAGAAATCCTGCTCAAAATGCAAGTGTTCGTCTCTAAGTTTGAACAGATGAGCCATTTCTCGAGGACTTTTTCCTCTAAAATTGTCACCTCAAGATGGTATCCGAGGCAAATTACAAGGTCTCTGAGCCACGCTGAAAAAAAAAAAATATATATATATAAACATATACACACATATATACATACATATATATACATACATATATATATATATAAAAAAAAACACATGGTGACAGAAGCCATCCTTCACGTATTCTTCATCAGCCTGAGGAGCCCGGGACAGAATGCGACACTTTAATCAGTAATGTGGGGTCACATCTCTCAGCTCGGTCATGTTGGTAGCCAAGGTGAACAGAGGGAAGCTTTACCAGTTAGGAATCCATTTTAAAACCATGCTAAAACGCCACGACCGTGCACGGTGACCCCTCAGATCACTGTCCTGTGTGTCCGGCTGCCACCAGACCTTTAAGGCTTCTCGCGGGGCAGGAAGATATGCGCGGCATGGCCACTGTCATCTCGTACCTCAGGAAAAATGTTATTTAAAACCCACAAAGGTCACGATGGGACTAAAACACCGCTCGGAAGCCGCCCGAGCACAGCCACCGCCGGCACCCCCACAGCCCTCAGCGCCGCCCGGCTGATGTGGCGCTCCCGCCGGGCCGTACCACACGGCCCCGCCGCCCCGGGGGTGCGCTGACCCACCGCCCTCGCCGCGCCCCGGCACAACCGCGTCGATATCGCCGAAGCACCGCGCGCCTCCCCCTCTACACCAGCTTGGTAGCGCCCGCGCGCGCGCCCGCTGCCTTCGGGCGAAGCCATGGGGAAAGGTTGTAGGGGGGCGGTAGGGCGAGTTTCGTGCCAGTGCGCTGTCCGCTCACCGCGGCATTGTCCTTTCACCGGCATCCCAGAGCTTGGCAGCCACCTTTGCTGAGCGGCCGCACACGCAGGGCGTTAAATGTAACGGTGCCCCCCAAAAAATGGTTCGGCCGGACCCCACCTCAGTAAAATGAAAGGCGGCGCCATCTTGGGCTCAACCACAGCAGTCAAAAAATAGGGGTACCAGGCGTGCGGTGCGGTGAGAAGGTGAAGAAGCCGCCGCTGGCTGAGGGAGACAGAGCTGGCAAAGGCGGCGGAATTGCCAGTGCGCGGAGGGGAGAGAAGGCGGCGGCGGGCGGGACAGGCGGGCGGGACAGGCGGCAGGGACAGGGATCCCCCTGTGTCCCTGCCCGCATTGGTAGGTGCCGGCGCGCGCGGGTGGCTGGGCCTGGCGCACATGGCCCGGCCGTAGGAGCCGCCCCGCCTTTGCCCGCCGCGCTCCGCACGGCACCGGCACCGAGCGCAGGGCACCGCGCACCGACACCCGCACACCGACACCCCAACCCGAACAGCGCCGCCGCCCCATGCAGGACACCGAGGAGAGCCCCGCGGCCGCCGCGCCGCCCGGCGCGCAGGGCCCCGCCGAGGAGCCCGAGCAGACGGACGCGGCCCCGCCGGCCGCGGAGCCGCCGCAGCAGCAGGAGCAGGGCGAGAGGGAGGAGGAGGAGGAGGAAGGGGAAGGAGGAGGCGAGTCGGAGGCGCCGCCGGGGCCCCCAGAACCGCCGCCAGCCGCTGAGGAGCCCGAGCAGCCGCCGTCCGGCGCCCAGAGCCCCGTGAAGGCCGAGCCCCAGGCCGAGCCGCCGGCAGAGCCCCAGCTCCAGGCTGAGCCCCAGCCTCAGGCTGAGCCCCAGGCCGAGCCCCAGGCCGAGCCCGAGCCGCCGGCAGAGCCCCAGGACAACGGGCAGGCCCCGCCCGCCGCCCCGGCCGAGCCCGAGGATGAGATTTCCTTCAGCGACCCCGAGGACTTCGTGGACGACATCAGCGACGAAGGTGCGAGCCGGGGCCAGGCCGGGGGAATGCTCTGCCCCGGGTGCTGGGCAGCTCCGCATCCTGCGTGTGCCCATGCAGCGTGGCTGTGCTTCATACGCGATCTTTTTCTGAGTTATCTCTGCACCGCACAGCGCTGCTGTTGTAAAAGCTGCTGCTAAAGTGGTTCTAAAATTGTTATTACACCTCGGGTGTGGGCTGCCCTCTGAGTGGAGTCATCAGCTCGTCTCCCTTTTGCCTCCCATTAGTTAAACTCGGCTGTAGAAACTGAAGTTTTAAATGGCTGGATGTGGTCGTTGCAAGCATGTTTCTTCGTCCTTGGTTTTTCCCTGCACGCAGAGTGAAATCCGTAGGTAAATAGGGTTTGAGGAGAGTTCTTCCTCGTGAAGATGTGATGTAGGTACTCTGTGATAAGAAAATAGGGAAAAATCGTTTGAGGCAGTTAAAGATGTCAGCTCAGGCTCTTTGAAAAGTAGTGGATATTGAGTGCCTTAAAATGGCCAAGCTGTTGTGTGACTGCAGGGACAATAAATGTTTATATACGGGCTTGTCATACACAAGTTAGATCTCTAATTTAGTATTTTTCAGATGGGTCTTTCCAGATAAGTTTTCTTAGTTTTTGAACAGCAAAAGTACTTGTTTCCCCGTTATTTGTTCAGCATTTGTGCTGTTTTAGGGTCTTTTGTGTGTGTATTCTGTTTGTTGTAGGGTCTGTTACACGTATCAAAAGTGGGAAGATGTTTCTAAAGCACAGGATTGTAAATCAGCCACTTATCTCAACTGGCCGTGGATTCTTGTGTTCCAGTCTTTTGTTTAGTTTAATAAAACAGCAGCCAAATATCCTAGATTAAGGAAGTGTTTGCTGTTCTCAGTTTAGCAGTTTGTTTAACAGCTGTTTGAATTGTTACATTTGTTTCTTAAAAAGACTTTGGCAAAATTGCCTTGGAGTTGGATTCTTTGTGTTAGTGCCCGCTTAATACACTTTGTGTACATCTGGGATTGTTCTGTTCAGTTCCTTCTTAGAAACTGGGCAAATTTCCCATTCCCACCTATTTCATTGTTAATTAATTTGGTTAACTTCTCAGCTGTATGAAATCCAGTGTTAGTGGCTGAATGACAGCATTTAAGTTTAGTCACTCTTGCTGGGCTGGCTTTCCATCTGTGTTTATTGCTTCTTGAGCTTCCTTACTCCTTTCCCATTATTCTGGTGCCTCCCCAAGGAGAAAAGTGCCCAAGCCAAGGCTCTTTCAATGCTCATGGTAACACAGATCTTCGGGAGCACCTGTGAGATGGACCAGCTGTAGGACTGGAACATCTCAGATCCTTTATTGCCTCTTCTTTTCCCCCCTGAGTGGTGTTGGCATGGAAGAGCAGCTGATCCCAGTTAAAGCAGAAGGGATGTGTTGGACAGCCACTTAGGTACCAGATAATGACAGTGGTCCTTAAAATCCTGCTAGCTGAAGATAGCCCTGTACCCACCACACCCTGCTTCCCTTCTGGCTGCAACAGGAGCTGGCTGAACCAGCTTCTTGCTCTTTGAAGATTCCTTTGTTCACAATTTTGAATTTAAGGGCACAGTGTGGGAATTTGTCTTCAGTCTGTTACAGTTTGATTCAATACAGGTGTTACATTCCTGCTCAGGAATCTAAACATGCATTCCTTGGCCTAGAAAGTCTTTTGTGAGAAGTGGCTATGAAAAAAAAATCACAAAAGGAGCCTTAAAAATGACCCTTTTGTGTTTTACTTTGGGTTTCTCCTTTTGCTTGTAGACTCCTGTGGAAATGTCCTTGTGGGGCATGCTTTCATTTTATTTCTTTTATATTGTTATTTGTAGTTCCTGCACATGGAGGTGATCTTTTTTGGTGATAAATATTACAAACAAAAACTTTCTGTGGATGCTACATAATCTTGGTGGTAATGGGCTAAATATTTGTGATTCATGTTGCCTCAGATCAATGGGAAGCTTTATGTGTAATAACCTGTTGAAGCTAAAAGTTATAGAAAGCAACTTTTTAGTAGTTTGAAATTCAAAGTAAGCATTTTTCTCATATTTCGTCATTGCTGGAGATCTTTCCAGTGATGTTTCTGGGCAGAAGGATTTCTTAAATTACAATAGATATACATTATTATATATATATTTTATAATATATTGTATATTACTATACAATAGTAATTTCTTAAATTACTATAGATAGTCTGACTCCATATTTTATCTCATTCAAAAGCATGGTGGTGTGAACTTATTTGCTGTGTAGTTTTGTGTTTTATAGTGATCTTCACATAATCTTAAAACTTACTGCAGATATTCAGGAATTAATATGTTTGAAGAATATCCAGTGTGAAAAGATGTGTGCTTGTCTTCCCAAAGCTTAAATAAGGCTTTCAGTTTCTGAAGGTTTTCTTACCTTAGATTTTCATTTTTGTTCTTAAAGGTTTAGGTGGAGTGTGAATTCTTAATTACAGTGATGCTGAGACATGCAGAGCTTCCAGTATGGTAGATAGTTTTGAATTATGCTAAAACTTGTGTGTGTAATTTGGGAGGGAGGTACAGATTACATTTATTTTTATCAAAGTCTGGTTATAATTTGAGCAAGAGGACTGGTCAGAGGTCAGGTAGTAAATCATTCATTTGTCTGTGCTATTGTCAGTTTTGAGGACTTGGTGAGCCAGTTCCATCTCCTGAAAAAAACTGACAGTGCAAGTGTTGACAACCTCAGTATGTAAAGTATGTTTTTAAGAAAGACTTCAAGAGCTGGGTGCTAAAGTTTGCCACGAAACCTCATAATCCTGTCACTTAGTCAGGATGTGCTGTTGGGGTGTCGTGTGTTCACTTCAGTTGTTTCTCTGACAGAATTCATTCCTTACCAAGTTTCTTAAATTATTCTCGAAGTTTGAGGTCTCTCTGTTTTCTTACTTTCACTGTTCTGTTCATCTTTATCTTCTCTCCTTCATGATGAGAGCAGTGCCTTAGTTTCCTGTCTGTGCTGTCTTTGCAGAACTGCTTGGTGACATCCTGAAAGATCAGCCACAGGAGGCAGATGGAATAGACTCGGTGATTGTTGTGGATAATGTGCCCCAGGTTGGGCCAGACAGACTGGAGAAACTGAAGAATGTCATCCACAAAATATTTTCCAAGTTTGGTAAAATTATCAATGAATTTTATCCAGAAGCAGATGGAAAAACAAAAGGGTAAGTAATGACAACTCCAACTGGGAAAAGCACTGAAACACAGCTCTGGCCTCTCTTTGTTAGTGTCAATACTTCATGGCCAGTTTTTATGGTGACCTCATAGTTGTTATCATCACCTTCTTCTGCCTCAGCCTGTGCAGTCCTGCTGCCAGTCTCAGTGACAGACAAGTTCCTGAGGAAACAGAGAAGCTTAATAGCTCATTAGGCTCCATAGTGGAGGGTGGTGGGGATTAATTATGCAAACAGTTTAGCTGAGTTTGGAGACCAATGTCTGTGCTACATGTGTTTTTCCTCAGTTTTCTGCTATGGCAGAAGTTAAAGGTCCTCTTGAGCTAAAAACTTAGTAGCAACAACTGGAATGTTTGTTGCAAAATATTGTCAATATCTGTAGCATATATTCTGGTTATTGGAGGAATCCATACTTTAGAAGACATAAAATGAGTTTTCTGGAGTGGAGGGATTGTTGCTTCTCTATGGTCAGCATGAAAATTACTCTGTCAGTGTTCATACCTCTGTTTGAGACACTGATGGTGTTCAGGATACCATTAGTTTTGAGTCTGCTGGGCTCCAAACCTGATTGGATTAAGTGGCCAGAAGGAAGCTGAGTTGTGTGATTGAAAAACAATAGTGATGCTTTGAGATGCCCGTGACAGCAAGTTAGAATTCCTAAACATGACCTTGTACTCAGCTGGGAAGAGCTGTGGATGTAACCTGCATGTTCCTGTCTCTCACTCCTGTCCTGGTTGTGTTGAGCTTGCATTCACTACTCTGTCAGGCCTATTTCAGAAACGATATCAGATTAATTGAGGTCAGGCCTAGAGAGCTAAAAAATGTGTGTGAGCCTGTGGGCAGAATGGAGATTAATTTGCTGTTGACCCTAATTGGTTAGGGACAAGACAAAGAGTTACCTTGTAGATGCTCTGTACTGAATTCTTAATTCATCCCTATTGTTTCTTCTTCATTTTGAGCCTGTTGTGTAGCCAATAATGTCTTTTTCTTTGGTTTTCCTTCCCTGCAGGTACATCTTCCTGGAGTACATGTCTCCCTCCCACGCCGTGGATGCCGTGAAGAATGCAGATGGATACAAACTGGATAAGCAGCACACTTTCAGAGTCAACCTCTTCACAGACTTTGATAAGTGAGTGCAGCAATTGTGTGTTGTCTGTAGATGTGGGGATTCTAATCCTGAGTGCCTGCATGGAGTGTAACCAAGCAAATTTCTCTTTCAGGTACATGACGATCAGTGACGAGTGGGAAATCCCTGAGAAACAGCCATTTAAGGATTTGGTAAGGAATTTTTGGAGAAGTGGAAAGAATATTCAGCTTATTATTAATTGGTTACTTCATTGCTGAAATGTCCATATGAAAATAGAAACTTTGTTAATGGTGTTGTAAATAGCAGTGCTGATCACATGTTTCTTTTCCTTCATGCTCACCCTCCTGCAGTGATGGCAGGAACTTGGTGCTCTGCTTAATAGTTACACATAGTGTGAAGCTTAACTTACTCTTATTATTTAAGAGTGAATAATAATTTTGCACAAGTCATTTAAAAGTAGATTTTCAAAAGCATCTTTTTATAATCTTAATTGAGGCAAACTTTGGTGTTTGTTACCAATTGCTTTGTAAATAGTCTGGTGGACGAAAGAACAGTTTGCTTTTTCTTTAAAAACCAAATACCAAATGAATTCTTGTTTAAAATAAGCATTATACATCATCAAAACACCTTGAAGGTCCACCTATTTATGGTGTGCTCTCAGCCCCCAGCACTCAGTAATTGGAATTTCACTTCAAAAACTTGTTTGCAGTGGTAAGACCCCAAAGTTGCACACTCTGGTAAGACCAGCTTCCACCTGCCAGGTAGGTACTAATTTGTGGAACTTGTTGTCTTAGCCTTTGACTCACTAATAGTCTTTTGCTCTGTTTTCCTCAGGGGAATCTCCGATACTGGTTGGAAGATCCTGATTGTAGGGATCAGTACAGTGTGATCTTTGAATCAGGAGACCGGACATCCATTTTTTGGAATGACATCAAGGAACCTGTTCAAATTGAGGACAGAGCAGTGAGTGTCCTGGAAGTGCTGGAGGTTGCAGATACACTGCCAATCTTCTTCATTTTATGACGTTGCAGCTTCTTAATTAAAGAAAAAAAAAGGCTTTTCCCCATTGCTGAAATAATTTTTTCTTCCTTGTAAAGAGTGGTGAAATCATATCCTTTAGAATTAGACTTAGCTGCTTAAGTAAGAGAACTGTGAACTTCTTAAGAGTTTGTGGTGGTGTTTGTTTTTCTTTTTTTTAACTGGTCTATGATGCCCATTAGTTTCCTTCATCTCTCTGTTATAGGTGATTCAGAAAGACCTGAGAATGCAAAGTCAGAGTTTGAGGAGCACTATTCATTCGAGCTGAATATGTGCTTATGTTTGCTGCTTCAGATGACTCCTTGCTTTTGTGCTGACCACAGAGGTGTTAAAGAGGAATAGCTGGTTTGGTAATGGCATAAAAAAGGGAGAGTTAGTCTGCCTGTCTGCTGCAGGCACTGGACTTGCTGGGAACTGTTAGGACCCAGGAGCATTTTCCTTTATAATGATTGTGCATTACAGTGGAAGGAAGTTGGCTCTGGGATGATGAGAATATTTGCTCACCACCGTGGTCTCCAGCTGTGATCTGTATTGCTGAGATCTCTCTAATTTAGCTGAAGATCCATAGCTGTTCAGAAATTTGAAATATTTCTTCCTCTGAGAACAGTATGTTCTTACCAAGGCTGAAAGAAGGAACTCCAGGGTGTTAGGTGGGTTTAATTGTTACTACACAAAGGATGTCATTGTACCTGAAGAACATCTTTGGTGATCTGTATGTTGAAAAGGTCTCAGTTGACAATTTCCAACCTGAAAATTAGGTACTGTACATCACGTGCACGAAATAAAACTCCACAATTATCACAGATCCTGAAATCTTCACTTAGTAAAGGGGTTTACAAAACGTGCTTCTACAAGCCACACATTAATTCTTTCCCTTTTAGGGGCACAACATGAAATTAAACTTGTGTGTACTTTTTTTTTTTTTAAATCCAGAGGTGGACAGAGACCTACGTCCGTTGGTCTCCCAAAGGCACCTACCTGGCTACATTCCACCAGAGAGGCATCGCTCTGTGGGGTGGAGAGAAGTTCAAGCAGATTCAAAGGTTTAGTCACCAAGGAGTGCAGCTTATTGACTTCTCACCCTGTGAAAGGTACAGAGCATGACATTGGTTTGGGCTAAGGGATCAAAAGCATGAGTCATGAGCAGCATCCTCCAAGTCTGGAGTGCTGACATTAATTTTGTAAGACTTTTTTTAACCTTTAAAGAGCTCTGGAGAGAGGATAAAATAATTTCAGGACTGAGATGCATTTTCATTTGATTTTTCAAGTGACACATTTGGAAGCAGTTGGGTTTTATGATTTTTTGTATTAAAGAGATTATTTACCTTTCAGTGGAGAAGCCCAGCATCCCTGTAATTTGGGTTGGATAAGGTCAACAATTTATGTTGGTTTGAAACCAGTGTTATTCTCATGTCAAAATTATCTAATAAGTAACAGTGTATTTGGTGAATTCCCCTCCTTTGTAACATCAATATGGGAAGACTTGCACATAAATCTAGAACCTTTTCAGCCAGAGGGATGCCAGGGAAACTTTCTCCTCCTTTATCATTCTGTTCTTATTTCTCCCTCCCCTGAAAAATCCCATTCTAATGCTATTTAAAAGTGCTTGATATTTAAATACTACTGGATGAAAGCCTGCTGGTACTGACATATTAGATGAATTTTCAATAATGAATTGGATTGTTTCTTTTGTAGGTATTTAGTGACCTTCAGCCCTTTGATGGACACGCAGGATGACCCTCAGGCTATCATCATCTGGGATATTCTGACTGGCCAAAAGAAGAGAGGATTCCACTGTGAAAATTCAGCTCACTGGCCTATTTTTAAGTAGGTTGAGAAACAGAATTAGAGTAGAGAGTTGTGGTCTGAGACTTCATTTAATAAAATGACAGTTCCAATTTAATATTTTTTTTTCTTTCTTGCCTAGATGGAGTCATGATGGTAAATTTTTTGCTCGAATGACTTCAGATACCCTCAGCATCTATGAAACACCTGTAAGTTCTTGCCTTTTTTTTCATAATAATGAAAGTAGAAAGTACATGCGTAAATATAAGAATGTTACTAACTCGAAGATTTATCCTTTTCTCATCTTATAGTCTATGGGTTTGTTGGACAAAAAGAGCTTGAAAATCAATGGGATAAGGTGAGTCTATTCCCTGGTAATCATAAGTGCTCTTTAGCTGGAATCTTTTAGTCTGGGGATTTATGGCAAGAGGAATCTTTAGACTTTAGCCTGGAGCAAACAGCTTTACGTGTTGAGGTGATCAAATTAGACAAAGTGGCAACAGTAAATGGAAAACTCTCCACTTGTTGATGAACACACTCAGTAGATTCTGTGCTTTGAAATCCTTATTGTGGTACTGCTTAATCCAGGGTCCAGTTTGGGTTAGGGTTAGGGTTACAAAACCAGACTGGAACACAGTTGGTTGGGGAGTATCTCCCTAGTAAGGTGGTTGTGCTGGCTTAGAGCAGTGTGCTGTGTCTGCTCAAGACACACTGATTCCTGTGAGAGTTTTTAAAATACATCTCTGTAAAACAACCAGAAAATTAAGTGTACCCAGATGCAAGAAGATGGTCTCCATGGTAATTTAATAGGGGTTTTTTTGGCTCATTTGTTCCTAGATCTTTCACAGTTACTCTGTGTGCACCCCCTGCTTTTTGGTGAGATGTACTGATGAGACAATATTGGTGATACAGCAAATTTAAATAGCTGCTTAAAAATCTGATTAGGTATTATTAAATTACCCTCAGTTATGTGTCTGTGCCTGTCTTTATTTCTGAGAGTTGATCTTTGTCTGTAACATTCAGATACAATGAGGAAAGTGGTTTCTGCTTGTAGTATCTCTAACTAAAAATTGAAATGGCATTTTTTTAACTTTGTTCCTGTAGAGACTTCTCATGGTCTCCAGGTGGTAACATAATTGCTTTCTGGGTGCCTGAGGACAAAGATATCCCAGCAAGAGTGACTTTGATGCAGCTGCCTTCTAGACAAGAAATTCGTGTGCGGAATTTGTTCAACGTAGTAGATTGCAAACTGCACTGGCAGAAGAACGGGGACTACCTGTGTGTGAAGGTGGACAGGACTCCCAAAGGCACACAGGTACATGGATTCTGAATTCATTGGGAGAATTTGCTTCTGCCTCATGCTTCCTTTTCTTACAGTACTGTCTTTAAATAAAGGCAGTGTAAATTATATCATGTCGAAACTATTTTAATTTTTTTCCATTTGAATTTGAAGCGTGTGGAAAACAATATGTAGGTAATGTTTGCATCCAGGATTGCTTTGACTTTAGTGGCCCCTTGGTCTATGAGAGGTCTGTGCTTCACCTCTTCTCCTGCTCACAATTAAGCAGCTGTTGCACATCATGTAGGTCAGGCTGCATAACTTGGCATCTGTCTTAATTAAATTTTATAACAGTCTGAAAAAAAAATGCTTTCTACAATTCTGAAGTTATTCTTCATCAGAACAAATTTGGGATGTTTTTAGGAAGGAGGCATGTTGTATTTATCTGCTCTCATTAAAGGAATAAACCTTGACTCACTCTCATCCTGTGTCCTAACAGGCAAATTGTGGAGTTGTCCTTCTATGCCTAGTGATAAAATTATTTACTCTGCTGTTTTTGTGCTGGGTAATGAGCTGATTTTGGCCTTTACAGGGAGTAGTGACCAACTTTGAAATATTCCGCATGAGAGAGAAACAGGTGCCAGTGGATGTGGTGGAAATGAAAGGTAATGCCAAATATTTCCTTACTTTTGAGCTTGAACTTTTCTGTTGAGTTGCTTGTGTCTTTCTCAGAAATTCTTGTCAACACATGACAAGATGTGGATTAAAATTAGGAATTTAACCCTTTGGAAAAGAGCTGGATTTTAATGTTGCAGAATGTCTCATGTAAAAGTGAGAAATTAAAAACTTCTGTTGCTGTTCATGCTTGTGACTGACATGAAAAATGACAGAACTGAAAATGTGTTATTAATAAAAATGGTAGGGCAGATAATATGAATGCATTTTTCAGATGATGGAAGACTTAGAGCTATAGTTAGAAACACTTCCCCTAACTCCTGCAATTGCCTTATCAACCTGTGTTTTAAAAGAAAGTCTGTTAACTGATGGGCTCCCTCTCTTCAGTATCCTGGTTCTCTTTGGTAATTACTTGAAATCAGAGGTTTGTATTGTCCTTTAACAGAGCTGTTGCTCCTTTTGTTACAGAAAGCATCATAGCCTTTGCTTGGGAACCAAATGGAAGCAAGTTTGCTGTGTTGCATGGAGAAACTCCACGAATTTCAGTTTCCTTTTACCATGTTAAAAACAACGGGAAAATAGAACTCATAAGTAAGTGAAAAACAAGTGAGAAGTGCAGATACTAAACATTTTTCATGGTAATAGATGCAGTAAACTCAAAATTGCAGCTGTTTGTGATGTTTTTTGAGAAATTAATGGGGTCAATGCTTGTAATTGATGGCATTGGATTGAGATCTTTTTCTGAATTTGCCTTGTTTCTTTTCAGAAACATTTGACAAACAGCAGGCAAACACGATATTCTGGAGTCCCCAGGGGCAGTTTGTAGTGTTGGCTGGTCTCAGAAGGTGAGTGTGTCACTGCTTGCTGAACACCACCACGTTGATTTTAGAAGAGGAGAAGAAATACCGTATCTCACCAAGAAGTGTTTGGTGTCCCTGTCAGTGTTGATTGCTGTATTCCTGAGAGACCTGTGCAAAAGCAAAGGCAGAGCAGTGATGCAACTTTGTGATGTATCTTAGTCCTTTGCAGCTTCCACTTTCTATTTTTGCCACACCAAATTGAAGAATGCATTTTTCAACAGAAAAGTGGATATTCAGAAACACCTTCCAGCTGTTTAAGTTAAACACGTCTCTGAGCCAGTCCAGCTGGGACATGCTTATGGCTCTTGTGATACATTTGTTTGTCATCACCATGTGCCCTTCCATGGGCAACACCTGTTAATGACAGTGCTGCTTTGGGAAAGAATTATCAAGAAGGTTTCACTTTAGAGCAAGTGAAAATTTTTGTTGTTAACTGATCAAGTAATATTTGCTTTCAAACAAGCACTGCTGTTCATCTCAGAAATCTTTAATTTCTTCTTCACTACTATGTCTTAAGCATATGATTGTTAAACTTTGGCTGTAGCTTGCCCAGAGCGTGTTTTTACTGTGACTTTAATTCATTTTATTTGTATTCTTAAGGGTCCCTGAACATAGAAACAGGTGTTGTTCTTACATGGTGTTGTGTTTTTATCCACCACATTCTTTTCCAGCCACCGAGACTGGTACAAACCTGTCTCTTGGCTGCTGTGAGACTTTGTTTGTAATGAGGAGTTGTAGGGATGCATTTTGTGAAATGTTTTTAAAAGCCCAGGCTGTGCTGGTGTGTAAAGCAGTGTCTTGTTTTGCCTGTGCAGCATGAACGGTGCCTTAGCATTTGTTGACACATCTGACTGCACCATGATGAACATCGCTGAGCATTACACTGCCTCCGACGTGGAGTGGGACCCCACGGGCAGATACATTGTCACCTCTGTGTCTTGGTGGAGCCACAAGGTACTGATGCACCTTTTCCCACCCCTGCTTGCTCTTCCAGTGGTGTTGGAAAGGGCTATTGATTAGGAAAATGAACACCTGTCACTGGTCAAATGACTTACCCTCCACCACAGTTTCAAATATTAATTTCTGAGCACACCAGTGTTAAGTTAAAGCTTATTTTGGCTGAACTGCTGCACTGCTCTTTCAGGTGGACAATGCATATTGGTTATGGACCTTCCAAGGCCGTCTGCTTCAGAAAAACAACAAAGACAGGTTCTGTCAGCTGCTCTGGAGACCACGACCAGCTACCCTGCTCAGTGAGGATCAGATAAAGGTAGGGTATTCCAGGGACTTTGTGCTGACATGGACTTGGTGTATAAAGCATACTTGGTTTGCTCCCTTTCCTTGAGGATGAGGTTTGTTACACAGCTGCCTTTTGGCCTGAATGTGTGAATAAACATGTTGCTGTGTGGGACCTCACTTCTGGGAATGTCTGCAGGTACTAACTGTATTATAAGCTGAAAATAGAAATGGTTACCAGTTGTTCTTACAGTTAAGATAGGATGAAAGGGTATAAAGAAGAGTAAGCTGAACTTTGTTCTTCAGACTTTGCTAGTTGGATGTGTACAGAAGCACTTACATGATCTATAAGCCAGTAGGCACAAAATTATAGTGAAAGGAAATTGCCTAGCAGAGAGATATTTTCCAGAAGGGCATAGCTTGCTTAGGCCTACCAAAGGAGTTCTTAGAGAAGATAATGGTTGTCTTTGCTAGTCTGATACTCCAGTTGAAATAAAATTTCCTGTTTCACAGCAAATTAAGAAGGACCTGAAGAAATACTCCAAGATATTTGAGCAGAAGGATCGCCTGAGCCAGTCCAAAGCTTCAAAGGCAAGACACTTTTGAAATATATTATAGATTAAACTCTTTAATAGTAGCCTATCCTTAGTTTATACTGGTGATATGTAAGTTACATTTCCTGTATCACAAATGTTCATTTGATCCAGATGGTTAGAATTCAGGTAGTTCAAAGAGGTGCTGCTGTAAAGAGTCTGGAAGGGAACTGGTGTTATGTTGTTAAGCAAAGGTGGTAAAATTTTGGAGTTATTAGCATGTTGCTGCATTAGCCAGTGTTTAAATTAGGAAAAAAAGACACCTCACCAAAACAGCATTCTGATTAGAGAAGAGAATCTTTTTACTTCTAAGTCAGTAGAAGGTGTTTATGAGAGCAGAGTTTGACTCGCTCGGGGGTGCCTGTGCCGTGGGTTTGGTGCTGACCAGCGCTTTGGTGTCCCCGCAGGAGCTGGTGGAGCGGCGGCGCACGATGATGGAGGAGTTCCGCAAGTACCGCAAGATGGCGCAAGAGCTGTACATGGAGCACACACACACAGACGGGGCCCCCTGTGTGTGTGCCCGCTGTGTGTGTGCGTGCCCCCCGTGTGTGCGTGCACTCTGTGTGTGTGTGCCCCCTGTGTGTGTGTGTGTGTGTGTGCACTCTGTGTGTGTGTGCCCCTCTCTGCCTGCTTTGTACTTTTTATCCTGAATCATGGCAGGATTTAAGTGGGGAGAATAAAGGCAGGGAGCAGGGCAGGGGCTGAACTGCACGGCAGCACCTCCTCCTGGCCTCAGCCCCTGCCCTGCTGTTCCCTGCTAAAGCCAGCCTCTTGCTCTCCCTCTCTCTCAGGGCTCTTTACTTTTTATCCTGAATTGTGATAGGATTTAAGGGGGGGAGAAAGGCATTGGCTGGATGTTGGGATAAAACTGTAGTAGGAGACAGTAATGCCCTGGTTGCCTCTGAATTAATTTCACATGTACTTGTTATGACTTAAAGCACCAAATATCTCTCTGCAGCTCTTGTTTCATGGCTGGTCTAAGGGCTGTTTCTGCCAAGAGCATCAAATCATTCCATTGCTGCCTTGTTTGTTGTGTTCAGTGTTGATGTCTTCTCCATTGCAGGGGTAGACACAGATGAGCTGGACAGCAATGTCGATGACTGGGAGGAGGAGACTGTGGAATTTTTTATCAATGAAGAAATTATTACCCTTGCAGAGCCAGAGTAATTGATAAAACTGTGGTAAGATCTGTGAGAGAAACTCTGTCAAGCATTGCTGTAGAGCTGATAATTTGCTTTAGGGAGTTAGGTCTGTCTGTTGTACCCGTGAATGTGTGGTTCTCTGAGTTGGTTTATGTTTTTTCTGTGGCTAGGAAGTACAAAGTTTTTTTTAAAAAGTAATTGCAGACAGTCAGATTTGTGAGTTGTACTGAGCAGAATATTCTACATCCTGTCTTGCCAGAGCTCAAACCCACAACAGAGTTAGGGTCAGCCTATAAATACATTGCAGACTTGTAAGTTCTGGCAGTAGGAGGAGTTGTAGTTGGTATGAGATAGGAATTTTGCCTTTTAGAAGATTTGCATGTTAGTCCAAGACTAGACAGAGTTTAAATACTCTAATACTACTGTATTAAAGATTATACAGCATTTGATTGTGGGCTGTTGAAATTTTGAGGTGATGCTTAAATATCTGCATGAACTCAGTCATTGTTTTCTAGGAAAGTTGGATAGAGTTCACATGGTAGCAGATTTTTGTGTACTGACTGGCATGGCTTGTTGGGAGATCTTGTATTTAATTCAGTGTTCTTCCAACTCCTTCTTGTGAATTCATATATTTTATGTTGGCAATGGAGGCTTCTTCCAGTCCCTGTTGTAGGAAATGTCCTTTAGTGAGCTTGATGTTGTATTGAGGAGGAAAAATACATTCACAGACACTGACAGGGTTTAAAACTTGCAGTGGGTTCCTGTTCATATTTAGGTTCTCACTTAAGGAAGGGGAGACTTGAAATATGAAGCTGTAAGTTACCCTGCAGTTCATCAGCCTCCAGATTTCTAAAGAGTTCAGGTGCAACTCTTGGTGTGCCTCTTGGAGCTGTATTAAAATAATAGCCTTGTGATACCTTTGACTATATTTGGGTCTGGCTTATGTATTCCATACATGGGAGATCTTTTTATGGAAGGAAGAGGGAGAGAAGCTGCTTAGTGTGTGGATTTAAACCACCTGAGTTTAGGAAGAGGTGAAACACAAACAGGTGTAGCCTTTCACCAGCTCAGCTTCTGACCTTGAGCTGTTTGTATAAAAGCACAGTAACTAACTCACCTCTTTTTTTGTTTTTCTGCAGCTCCACCAGATCTTGTGCTGAAAAGAAGTTTGTTTGTTTTCCGAAAGCCTATATCAACTTTGGAATTCTTAGTCCATATTCTTGCACTCTGGAAGGGTGGATGCACCAGATTTTCTCCATTCTGATACATTGTAGTGCCTTTAAGTCTTGCTGCCTGCTGCAGTGAGATACTGGAAAGGCGCTGCTTTTAAATTTATATTTTTTTTTTCTAGGATTTGATTTCTTTTTTTTTTTAAAATCCACTACTACCAGTATTTACTTCCCAACTCCTGTGCAGTCCTTGCCAGCTGGCAGTTTTTGCCTCTTGCCAGTGAGGTGAGATTCACCAGTGCACCCCTGTCTCACACACACAATGTTTGGGTTCCAGGACTCTCTCTGTGTCCCCAGGGCATGGACAGGTGTTCATTTGGGTTGGGGAAAAGTCCCCAGAGCCATTTTTCGTATGATGTGTTTTAGTGTGCTGAAGCAGCACTACAGCGGGCTATACCCTCCTCCTTTCAGATTGTGAAAGGATGTCTCCCTCAAAGAGCTGAATATGGAAATAAAAGCAGACCTATACTAAAACCAGGTTGGCTGTGTGTTGTTTATAGGGAATCTTTCCCTGAATGATCAAAGTCAAACATCACCCAGTAATTAGAGTGCGTTTGCTGTATTGACTAATGGTTCCTTTGGATTTTTTTTCAGATCTCAGTTCCTCATGGCCCTTCTGGCTTTGTGTTCTGGTTGCTTGGTTTTTTACAATATGGTACAGCTTATTATTGTGTCACGTTGACCTGCTCATGGTGGTGGAGTGACTAGAAAATGACTGGTTTCTTAAACCTTTTGCAAACTGATAAAAGACTCAGGAATTACTGGGTTAGTGTGTCTTATTAGTGAAAACTGCAGACTTCCAGAGCACTGCTGTGTGCACATGCTTTTTGTTCCCTCTTACACTACCTGGTTCTGTTTCTGAAGCCTTCCAAGCTCAGGATGGAGAATTACACTCAGAGCTGGTGTATTTATTATTTATCTATATTAATATCTGTGAGCAGAACTGGCTATGGTCAGAGCAGTGAGAGAGGCTGGCCTGTTCCCTGCCTTTGGAGAGTGAGGATATTCCTGCCTCCCTCCTCTCCTGGACTGTGAGATTGCCAAGGTGAGCACTCTTGGCTGGCTTTCCTTATACCCAGGGCTCACCTGTACAGCAGGGTGGGACAGCTCTGGACTGAGAGACCCTCTGGGTACAGGACAGCCCAACTCAGCTGCAGGTGGCCAAGGGACAGGGATGTTCTCACACTCACTCTGTCATCAGGTAAATTTGCTGTGATGGCCAATGCACAAATGCCTCAACTCCCTTGTCCTCTTCACCAGGAAGTTTCCAGAATTATTTTCCCATAAATGGTACTGACTTCGTTTCAACAATTCACTCTTTAGCCAGCACGTGTTGTTTTTCCAAAAGTCTCTATTAATTTCCAGTTTTCTGTGTTTGTTCATTCATAATCCATAGAGACAGGTGCATAAATGATTAAAGTTTACTCCACAGTATTTCCCAGCTTCATTTCTCAACTGGACTGGAAAGAAAGACTTCCTAGAAAAACTGCAGAACTTAGAGCAGCCAAGTTCTCCAGTGATCATGGAATGCTTTGGATTGGAAAGGATGTTAAAGCTCATCCAGTCCCACCCCCTGTCATGGCAGGGACACTTCCCAGTATCCCAAGTTGCTCTAAGCCCCATCCAACCTGGCCTTGGGCACTTCCAGGGATCTGGGGGCAGCCACAGCTTCTCTGGGCACCCTGTGCCAGTGGCTCCCCACCCTCATGGTAAAGAATGATGGCTTGAACTTGCATAGCAGGAATCATTTTATGACCCTTTTATTGTGAGGAGCTGACTTCTCAACTGGTTTTTGAATCATAAATGAAGCTGGAAGGTTTTTTACTCGTCTCCATGCAATGAAGGTTTAATGGGCTACTGTGTTTTATTCCTGGCTGTTTGCTAAGTAATTAAATGTAATGCTAGTGTTGAATGAATTGAGTTCTCTTCTAAGATGCTTCTCTGAAGTGTGGATCATTAGTGAAGGAGAAAAACAACATAAAAATTGCGTCCAAAATTGTTCCTGCAGCAGCTTTGGAAGCTGATGAGGTCTTGTACTGACCAGGAGTTCAGGCCTTTTCTCATCTAACATTGCCATTTCTGACATCATTCCCTCCAATTACTTCATCTTTTCTCTTGTGTTTCTTACTTCACATGCTTTTTGCAAATTATGTGCTACTGAAATTGCTTTATGGGAATGTACTTGGTAAATTATACTCTTTGCCTTATCTTGGAATAGCACTGGGAGGTGGAGGAGGGAGGAAGGGTCCTGTGGGATTGAATCCATGAGTTCTTTGCCATGGGTTCTCAGCCTGTGCCTTTGGAAGGGCTACAGAAGGATGGCTAAAGCAGGTTTGTAGGTACTGTCTAAAGCTGTTTATGGTGGGGAAAAAGGCTTCCCACAGCACGTGTTACCTCCATTGAGTACCCTTAAGGGTCCAGAATTTGGGTGGGAAAGGAAGGAAACTTTATACATTAAGATAGTATCTCCTTGGTTTTAAGTGTTACATTAAGTATTTTGAATGATTGCTTTTAAACAGCAGGATTAACTGGACCAATTCACATAATCCTGGGCTAGTCTTCACTCTGTCTTTATTTGGAATTTGTAATAAATATTCTCATGACCTTTTAACTATCTACAGCCCTTAATGCAACTTCACAGAACAAATTCTGGTCACTTGTAATACAAAGTTTTAACTTCTTAAATTCTAACATTTTTCATTAAGCCTTGCTGTAACTTTTATGAGCTTTGACTCCTTTACTGTCAATAAATAATGAATACAAAGGGTGAGCCTGTGGGGTCTTTTTAATGGGTTGTTGTAGTGCATGGACTCTTGGGCTCCCTGGTCCAATTGGGGGGAAAAAGGCCAGACTTGTGCTATCTGTGCATGATTAAAGCAAAAGTTGTGTGTGAGTAATCTGCAGAGGAAAATGTGCAGTAGGGTGAGTGAGGCTGGGTCACCTGGCTGGTGGTGGTGGTGTCACAGTCATCCATCCTCATTGTCCCCATCTCTTTGGGGCCTGAGTGACAGATTCACAATAAGCAGCCAAAAGCAGCTGGGATTAAAGTCCTGCTGGAGTCCTCACAATTCCTGCAGGGCCTCAGCATCTCTGTGTTGATCCCAGTAAGAGGAATGCTTTAAAAATGTAATCCTCTCCCAAGTTTTAACCTTCAACCCCCTGCCTCTCAGTGAAACTGAAGCACTGCTCTCACAGTGTGCTGAAACAGGACTGGGGCAGACACAGAAACCTCTGCTCTAACTGGAATCGCTTAAAATAAAGTCAATAGTATGTGGAATACCTTGCATTCCTCTCTAATGCAAGGAAAAGCCTTGGTACTTGGTGTGACCTGGCTCCACATGCTGCTCATTTGGGTTTGTTTTCTTACCCTCAGTGGCTGGGGCTCGCAGATGCAGTGATTAACTGCACTATTCTGGAGTTTAAAGCTGTCCAAGAGACTCGCACGATCCCCGCCACCTCCTGTAGTATTTGGGATTATGGTGTACAGGACAATATTTTTAAATGCTTTTAAGAGATGTGGGGATGAGCTGATGAAACTGCAATTAACTTGTGAGTATTAAAAGCTGTCCAAAGCTAGGGAGGTCACTTGGTACCTTGAGATGTTCACAGTGAAGAAATGTTCCTTTACTGCTGCTGGAACTACTCAAACTTGTCTGTTTCAATGCTTGAGCCTGGGAGCTATTGGTGAAACCCTCATTTAATTGGTACATGGTTCATTATTGTGGAGACAAATCTGGTTCCTATAGAAACTAGTTGCTTGTGACTGGTGGGGCTGTAGAACAAATCTGTTGTGATAAGTGCTCACTGGGTACAGCATCATTCCTGAGCACTATGAAATGTTTTAGCAGCATCAGCTCTTCTGCCAGGAGCTGCAAAGGGGGTGTCACTGTGTTTTATGAGAGCAAAAACAACCATGGAAAGGTGAAAATAGAATTTTTCAAATCTCTGTTATTATCTGAGATCCCAGAGGTAGTTCTTAGGTGGAATTTCAAACAGACCCTCTGGCAGGCACACAGCTTTGGGACTGTGCCACTCACCCACAGTGAGTGAGGGCCAGAGCAGGTTCCCAGCTTCAGGGGGCCCCATTAACCCCACAGCAGCATTTCCTCTGAGGCTTCACCTGTACATTAAACAGGCTGAAACACACTCTGCTCTGTCTGTTATTAATGCTGGCAAATAGGCTGTGCCACTGCATTTTAAATCTTCGAGTCAAATTACGTCTGTGTTTCAGACAGAGCGGAGTGTTTCCGACTGATTGAGTTGTGGCACGAGGCACTGGCACTTAATTGCTGTTTTATAATCACTCCAGTCCTGTGATGAATTCCAGATGAATTCCAGCTCCCGAGGAACCCTGCGGGACCTGCACAGATCAGGGCCAACTTGCTCAGATCTGGTTGAACAGGTTCATAATGATTGTTACCTGGGATTAAACAAAATGGGTACTTAGTGAAATGCAATTCCCTTTCTTTGACATGGATAACTTTAATCAGTGTTTTGGGAACACCAAGGGAATCTATAATTGTGCTCAGCTCTACAGCTGTGTGTAGCACGGTCCCAGACCTCCGAAGGTCCCTGCTGGTGGCAGCAATGACACGGCTGAGTTCACTCTGCACCTTCCCTGTCAATCAGTCAGAGCCCTGCCGTGTTAGAGACAGAAACAGGCAGAGGGAGGAAGAATTTGTCAAGATAAAAGTGCGAATCATGGGAGAATGAGCTGGTTTAAACTTTATAAACTGCATTAAACTCTTTGGGCTTTAAAGCTTGAATGTTTGGAGTTTGATACAGCAAGAAGCTGTGAACTGTGACTGGTGCTTGCCCAGAGGTGAGCCCTGCTGCAGGGAGCCCTGGGTGGCCTCAGCACAAAGAAGCCACCTGTGCCTGTGTGTGCAGGTGACCCTTTGCCCTCAGTGATACTGGGGTGGAGGAGGGAGCTGCACTCACTGCCAGCACAGTGGGAGAGCAGGGAGCAGGGCACAGGTGAGCTCTGGGGCTGTACCTGGGTACAGGTGAGCTCTGGGGCTGTACCCGGGCACAGGTGAGCTC
>CM031870.1:3646279-3672236 GCA_018697195.1 Certhia americana | reverse complement strand
TATAGGTGAGCTCTGGGGCTGTACCTGGGCACAGGTGAGCTCTGGGGCTGTACCTGGGCACAGGTGAGCTGGGGGGCTGTTCCCAGATATAGGTGGGCTCTGGGGCTGTACCTGGGCACAGGTGAGCTCTGGGGCTGTACCCAGGTACAGGTGAGCTGGGGGGGGCTGTATCTAGGCACAGGTGGGCCCTTATGATGGGCACCAAAGGATTCTGCTGGGTACCCCATGGGCCCCCACGAGCCTCTGGTTCTTCTGGTTCATGTGCAAGCACTTGCTTTCAAATCCTGCAAAACTCCTGCCTTTCCTGAGACACAGCAGGGATGCAGCTTCCCATGCAGTGGCACTTCTGTTTTTCCAGTTCTGCATCATCCACCTCTTGCTCACCTCTGTAAAAGGCAGGAATTGCAGAAGGTTCCCACTTACCTCTTCTTCAGTGCTACATCTATTTACATATTTTTATTGTGCCCTTTTTATTTACCTTCATTTTCGATGTAAATCCCATTATTTTTTATTGTTCTTCAGCTGATCTCTCTCTGAACCCTTCCTGAACACACACTGATTTTGTAATATATCTTGTCTCCACACAATAATCACATGGTAGCAGCCTTCAGAAACAAAAAGAGCACAAATCTCTCCCCTTTATGGACTACAAATGCAATTTTTATTTAGCACCTTACTTGTGAAATATCCTTTTTTTTTTTCCTCTTTTCTATTTTAAAGCAGCCATTAATCTCACAAGGATATCAGCTTTATTTTTATGCAGCTTATTCAGACTTGCATCATCTTCCCCAAGATCTATTTTCTCTAATGGAAATCTGGGAAGGAAATGTGCATTACATTAGTCTGAGTAACTTCTGTCTATGAGAATGCTTTTCTCTTAATAATGCAAATAACTGTAATTATGGAAGCAAATTAATTGACCGGGCAGTCGAAGTACTTAAATTTCCTGGTGTATTTTGATTTGCATTCATGTTCCCTGCTATTTTTACTCCCAGCTGAACTCATTTAGAACTGCTTCTGTCTGCTTATTAATCCTAACTCAAAATTGACTTTGCTTGTGGCTTGTCATATTTTAATGCCTCCATGAAACAGCAGAAGATTTGTGTTTTTAGAATACTGCTAGTTAGACAAGACATTAGCCCCAGGCTGGCAAAGGAGGACTCTTGGACACATGGATACACTGTGTGAGCAAAATCTGGCTGTTAGATGAGCTCAGTAAAAGGGGCCTGAAAGTGTTACAGGACAAACTTCTCAAGGAAACAGGCTGACCTCATTCTCCAGGCCTGTCACACTTGCCTGTGCACCATTACGTGTCAGTCTGCCTTACACAGGCAAATGCTGCCACCAAGGACAAACCAGGAGCTCCCTTTGCAGTTTGTTCTTGTGCTGCTTCCGTTTTTAAAGCCCGAGCTGGACCAGTGAAAATGAAAGAATTAAAAAATCCAACGACAATGAAGTAATTCTGGTGATTGAAAACTTTCAGATCAAAGAGATACTCGTTAGAGACTTGGAATTTAGCAAAATTTCAATTTAGGAAATGCAAAAGAAAAAGAAACCCCAAAGTTCTGAAGTTTCCTGGACCCCCATGGGCACCTGTCCTGGACACTTGTCTCTCTCCTGGGGCACCAGTGGGGTTATTCTGCTGCTCTATGCTCTAATTGGCAATCTAACAATCTGTTTACCTGAGAGGACACTAAAGCTGCTCTGGAGAAGGAGGCACAGGGTTCTCTGTCCTTCCCTTGAGCATTTCCTTGTGAGTCCTCTCAGAGGAGGATAAAGAACCCCATTCCCCACAGTAACTATACACTGTGATAATCATGTACTGAAATAAGTCATAAAGGACTGAGAAGAAACAGAATCGTTTTGTAACCTGCTGCAGCTCCTTTCTCAACTTTGCTTTCTTCCTTAATAAAGCCAGACACAGAATGAAGTGTCTGTCCTTGAGCAATGCAGATATTTCCCTCAGCCCTTCTGCACAAAAGGCTCTGGGCAATTTTGCTGCTGAGGAACCTGACTATTTTCTTTCACAGCTCCTGTGCCTGAATTTTAGGTGAAAATTGAGGTAAGAGGTGCTGTCCCTCCCTCCCTGCCTACCCGGGGTCTGTCGTGTCCCTGCCAGCTCTGCTCTTGCCCAATGCCAGCGACCGTTTCACTGCTCAACTGCCCTTCCAAGGATTTTGCAGTTCTCCAGACTGCAGAAGTTGCTACATCACTTGCAAAACCCAGTCTGTCGGCCTCAGCCCTGTGTGTATGAGTGTTCCCCAGGCAAAGCTGTAGTGCAGCATTCCTCTGGCTGAGGGATGGTGCTGTGAAGGATCCCAACAGGCTGTTATCCAAACCCAGACCTAGCGGTTCTCCCTCTGACTTTATCCCACCACAGAGGGTGGTCCAGATGGCATCTCGTGAGACAACACATCTTGGGGAAAAACATTTGTATTTGGCATGGGTTTTGATCACACAGCAACCCAGGTAACAGCCTTCCTTTTAAATTTTTTTTTTTAAGGTTTAACATTAGAATTGTTTTCCCTGCTTAGATAAATGTTTTTGGCAGGTGAACAGAACTGCACAGCCCAGAGGCCACTTGTCACCCAGATAAAAGGTGACAGTGCTGATGGTGAGAGGGCTCTGAGGGTTTTCCTTTTGCCAGAGAGGTGGGGGATACGTGTGGGGTTCGTTCTGCCTCTCCCTCCTCCACTGTCTCTCCCCAGGCGCAACACATCTGAGCAGGGGTGAAGGGTTTTGTCTCCCGAGGTCTCTGGTGAATGAGGTCACTGTCACGTTGCTTTTCTGTTGCTCACACAGCTCTTGCCTGTGCTCTGTGGTTTTGCAGGCTCAAAGGGAGCTCTGGTGCCCGCACTGAGCTGTGTTTTGCAGATTGGGGGAAGGTGCACTGGGAGGATTTAATCAGTGCCTGCATTTTGTGATCACCACGATGTGACTGCAGCCTTGCTTCTCACAGCTTCTCACAGCAGTTCAGGCACCTGTGCTCTCTTTCACATCAAACTTCACCCTTGTACGCTACCTAAGACACTTTTTAAAGCCCAGTGGCACTTCTCAATAAAGGTCAGGGAGTGAATTTACTCCTTTCTTCAGCAGACACAAAAAACCCAAAGCATTTCATGTTCAGAGTGCAGTAAAATAATGATATTGAAGGATATTTCTTTCAGTAGGCTCCTGCATCTTGCCCGCCTTTAAAAAATTCAATGAACCTCTATGCTTTTCTGCTCATTCTGATGATGTATCAGGATTCAAACAGCTTGTGAATCCTTCCAAAGCCTAGGAAATTTCTAAAACACAGTGAGAAAATCACAGGGAATGTAATTAGGTATAGATCATTCAGACAGCTGTTGTGCCTGACCAAAAGTTCGTGCCTTTTTGGACTGATTTAGGAGGAAGTATATATATCCACAACAAAGACCCCGACAGAAGGAGTCATTTCTGGCTTCAGTGCAACCATTTTTGCATATGGTCCAACAAGGAAAGTAGTCTCTGTAGCTGTTCTGCTGCAGAGGAATAAAATATAGCTGTGAAACCCACAAATATAGAGCCAATTAAGTGCTTACTGTGAAGACAAGGGTGAAGAGTTAAAATACCATTCTCATTGGGAAGTGTGGACCTCACTTAAATGCTAAAGTAACAGTGAAGCTGCCTGTTAGAAAAGTCACTTAATTGAGGAAGAGTTCAGTAGAGACAAATCTTCCCATTAAGAAGGAGGAGGTGATAAGGGCACCTGTGCAGTGCTGGAGGCTGATCTCGGGAGAGCAGATGTAGCTGTAGAAAGCATTTCTAGACTGCAGCTCCAGCTCTGAGCACCTGGCTGAGCAGTTAACCTACCTGTCTGCCATCTGCCAGTCCTCTTGTCATCCTTTTAGGATGGCACACACTGTCTCTCTCCTCAGGCAGTGTCACTGTGGGGTGAGACACTGGAGTAACTGGAGGAAATTATGGGGTGAAGGACAAAATCAACAGGAAGCCAAGCATTGTCTTTTTGGGGAACTTGCTCATGTGGCTGTTGGGCTTTGTTGCTGCTCTCTGTGTCTTTAACAGGAACAGGAACAAGAAAGACCTGTTCATTTTGCCTCTCAGAGGATTAAGGAAGGAGCTTCTTTAGGGTTGAAGAAATTCTGTAGATGTGGGGCATACATATCTCAGCTCACAGGTGACCAGTGAGTTTTTAAATTAGCTTAATACCTTTGAATGTTTCATCCCTTCTATAGGATTTGGCTGAAATTGGACAATAAATTTTTGGGGGCAGGAGGAAGGAGGACTGAGAGTGACTGTGTGCTGTCATAAGTTGTCTCTCCCTCAGGAAATCAGAAAGGTTGCAGACACACTCTTTGCCACACTGGTTATTTTATGGATACTTTACAACCTCATTTATGAAGCTAGCCTCAAGCCTTGGTGCTGAGCTCTCACTGGGGCTGCATGACAGATGTGTGTTCTAGAGGATAGTGGGGAGGAGGAGGTGACATGGAGAGAAAGGCAGGCTCCTTTCCAGAGCAGAATTGGGACACTGCCAGTGCATTTGTGTAAATTGCGATTTTCCTGCAAAAATTCTTCCTTTGTAGCAAGTTAATTACTTATTGATTTTACTGTTGATGGAGAGAGGGCCTAATGAATGGTCTTTTACCAGCACTTCCTTCACTCCTAATTGGGATTCTCCACTAGAATCTCAATGAACTGCAGGGTACCCAGGCACAGCAGTTGCCCCTGAACAATAAAACACTGTCGCCTCCACATTAACCACATCAATATTGCATGTCTCCAGGACTCCTTAGGGGGCAACAGCAGGACTGTTATGAGTGCACACATCAGCCCAGACAGTGCTTCCTTTGAAGAATGTCAAATTACCTTGATCTCTGCCTGTTGAGCGAAAAACAGTGAGACACAGGTACCAGTGCCAACAGTTCCCGAGGAGGTGGACCTTAGAGAGTTGGTGAGGGCAGGCAGGCCCTGGCACAGGGTGCCCAGAGAAGCTGTGGCTGCCCCATCCCTGGAATTGTCCAAGGCCAGGTTGGATGGAGAGTTTGGAGCAGCCTGGGATAGTGGAAGGTGTCCCTGACCATGGTAGGTGTGGAACAAGAAGGGGCAGTGCAGGTTGGTGTAGAGGTGTGAGGGAGAGAGGAAATGCAGATGAAGGAAACTGCGGAAAGCAAATTGTGTGAGCTGTAGATGAGAGGAGAAACATGAAGGTGAAAGAAACAAGGCAGAGTAATGGAAAGGCAGAGGATGATGTACCAGGTATAGATGTGGGGAGATCAAGCAGCTGAGGGAGAGGGTTGAGAACAAGGAGAAGGAGAAAAGTCCAGTCAGCTCCAACCTTGGGGTTCTGCAATGTAGAGCCAGGAGCTAGAATGGCTCTGGGGAGAAGACAGCAGGAGAGGGGCTGTGTGGGGGTCGTGGTGGTGCTTGGTGGGTCTCTTGTGCTTCGGGAAGCTGGCTCAGGAATGCTTGTAGAGGAGCACAGTGGGAAGCACTGTCCGATGGGCAGTGCAGGCAGGCAGGGGAGCTGAAGTTGTTTCTCTGCATGAGCCTCTCTGTGTTACTCTGGGTATCACCCTTCTCAGCATCTTCCTCAGCCTTAAAACTTGCTAAATTTCACAAACCTGCCCTTGAAAAGAGATTTGACATCAAATGGTGGCATTTGCTGTGGGCAGTCCTGTCTTTCACAGAGAGGTGACCGAGTTTGTAGCCTGCGTCACCGTGGGCTCTGAGGCTGTGTCAGGACACTGAGCTCTGCTCTATGCTCCATTGAATGTAATTAAAAAAAAAGAAAAAAAATGGAGAGACGGGCAGGGTGAAGATTTTAAAACACTGATTGTTCTGCCCCAGGGATTGTTCCTTTTGTCAGTGAATCTGGCAAGAAATGAAATAAAAATAGTCAAGTTCTCTGACAGACTATACGTGATATATAATAGGCCTCTGCTACCAACAGCCAAGGTTATTTCTAGATAACAAGCACAGAAAACAGATACCTTTTTCCTTTTGGTGTGTGCAAAGGCAGAAGAGGTCTCCCTGCAATGCAGTTTCCCCTTTATATTCACAAAAGCATAGCAATGAGCTCTAGTTATTGCTAATAATGCAATCATAAAGCTGCATTAGATTTCTTCAGCACATGATGAACTTGACAAGACTGCAGAAAGAAGCAGAATCCTATAAAAGAATGTCTTCTAATATGTGGCCTAGTCTCAGAGTAGTTTGGGGGGGATTTCACAGAATTTCACCTGGCCTAATGTCAGATCAGAAATGTCTTCCCCTGCAGCAGAGAGGCACCAAGGGCCTGAGGCATAGGGCAGCCAAGTAATGAACACCTTGAGGGCACAGCTGATGGAGGCTTTCAGGGAGCAAATGGAGATTTGTCACAGCCTGATGGGGCTGGAAAACAACACTGAGCTGCATGTGCACACCTGCAGGCACCTCCTAACAACTGCTGAGTGAGAACCTCCTCAGCTTCCAACATGATGTATACTTGGACATCCAAACTCACCAGGAGAAACCATAGCTCTATGAGACAACCAGCAGACAGAGCACCGAGTTTAAGACTAAAGTATAAATGGGAGATGTCTCACCTCTTTTGGTCCTAACTCTTGAGTTTTAAGGGAAAAACTGTGTGGAAGCACAGGTGGATTGGTCCATCCCTGATCCACTCACTTGGTGCTCGTGAAGTGGTTTCCATTTGGATGCAGTGCCTCCATGATTCCATGCCAGAAAAAGCAGCAACATCCATTTCTTCTGGATAAACTTATAAGTAAGTAGGTGTCAGTTCCCTAATCCCTAGTCACCCACCTAATACCTCTGCAAATTTCATAGAATTATAGAATGGTTTGGGTTGGAAGGGACCTTAAAGATCATCTCATTCCAATCTCCCTGCCATGGGTAGGGACACCTTCCACCCAACCTCGCCTTGAACATTTCCAGGGTCTCTGAGCTGCTTCAAACCCCACCCAGCCTGGCCTTGAACATTTCCAGGGTCTCTGAGCAACCCTCACCAGTGCCTCAACTCCCTCCCAGTAAGGAATTTCTTCCTAACATCTAATCTAACCCTGCCTCTGCCAGTTTGAAGCTGTTCCTGCTTGTCCTGCCACTATGTGCCCTTGTAAAAAGTTTCTTTCCCTTTTTCTTGTAGACTCTGTTTGGGTACTGAAAGTTCTGGTTCCTTAGGATTTGGGTCATTTATGGTTAAAACAATCTTGAGGACATTAAAGATATTCAACAAGCACCTGTGAATAGGCAGTAATTCGTGTTGGGGTGTTCTTTTCATGGAAAGATCACATAGAAGGCAAAGGGAGGAAGGTAATTGTGTTCTTTTGTGTGGTTTGTCCAGCTTCAGAGCAGCCTGGACTAATTAATTCTGCTGTTGTCACGGAAGAAGAGGCTGGACAGACACATGAAGGACTATGCTTCACTAGAGCTATGTCACTGTGTCCCAGAAGCTTTTTTTTTTTTTTTTTTTTTTTTGTCCTCTGGCAGCTGGGAACCAAAGAAGGCTCAGGGTGCATGCAGGGATGACATGCCATCAAAGGAGGAGAAAGGAGGAAACACTGAGGAGAAAGACAGGGATGTCATGGATTCACATGAACCTCAGGAAGTTACAGCAGCAAGAGAATAGATCAACCAGGGGAAGGTGCCCTCAGTGTTGTCAGTCTGGCCTCTGCCTGCTGAGTGCTTGAGGGCAGGATGGCAGCAGCACAGCTCAGAGGTTAATGTGGGTTTGTGCTGGCACCATAAAAGCAGTGGGGCACCTGACTCCTAAATACTTCAGGCTGCTGAAGAAAGCAGCCTAGGAACATTGATGTTTGCATCCTGCCTCTGTCCCCCTCAGTTTTAGGATGAGGGAAAAGCACCCCCTGAGCTTGTGCACCTGTAAGTGAGCTAATTCACAGAATCACAGAATATTCTGAGTTGGGAGGGATCCACAAGGATCGTTAAGTCCAACTTTTAAGTGAATGGTCCACACAGGGATCAAACCCACAACTTTGGCATTATTAGCACCATGCTCTGACCAACTGAGCGAATTCTTCCCATGTTGAGGGTTTGCCATTCACTGGTCATTCAATGTGTTGGTAATTACTTTTAGTGATTATTTTTTGGTGGTTAACATTTGGGAGAACCTCTAGGCAAGGACTCTGCATCTATATATATATCTGTCATGACTGAAATATTGTGGCTGGTAGTAAAACAAGCAAAATACAAAATAGCTTTTCTAGATTTCACTTTAATCTCAGCATAATAGAGACAGCAGAGAATTGCTCAGATGCCTTTGTTACCTCAGGAAGCTGAGCTGCCTTGGCAAACCCCTACCTATCTTTTTCAGACAGAGCTGGAGCAGCACTTAGCAGATGCCAAGGAAAAAGCTTCTCAGATTTTTTCCCAGACAAATCTCTGGTGAGGATCAGCAGGAGGTGCTAAGGCTTCTCTGCAGGGCCCATGAGCTTCAGGCTGGCAATACAGAGCTGCAAATACACTGGACAGGGAGAATCGATTGTGCCAGAAGGATTTTGTGATCCAGCAACTGCAGCAGCAAATGCTACTCTGAAAAGGAATTATTCAGCAGTAGCAGATGTTGATAAAAGGTAAAGCAGCACCTTTGCTCCTGCTCTGTCCTTATCTCCAAGCTTTGTTTTCTGATGGTAAAACTGGAGAAAAATCCATCTGGGAAACTTGGATGTCATGACTCAGTTGTTCTCAGCTGTTTCTCTGAATAGATTCTTAACTATTTCTGTCTATCTCTGCTCCAGTCCAGAACATTCCTGTCCCAGAGCCACCAGTGAGGCTACACTGCCTGCATCTCTCTGAGCTGGAGGAGGGGTGTTGAGCTGCCTGCTGCTGCTACACTTAGTGATGTCCAGCATGCTTAGAGCAAGGCAGAGCAGCCCCTTGTGCTGGAGAATCCACCCTGTCCCATGATGTGGTGTCATGGCCATGGAATCACACACACCCAAAGCCTGGCTGGGTCCTGGTGCCAGTCAGGAGCTGCACAGGATTGAGTTTGGGTTTGTTTTTTTTTTAATGAACCTGTTGCTCTGGAGTTCTACTCAAAAGAAAGGCAAAGGTGAGATGGCCAAACATGCAATGCCCCAAGTGATTGCTGAAGGAGACTCTCTTATCCAGAGGCCTCTGCTTACTCAGGGCACAGTTGTTCTGAGGCCCTCAGAACTCTCCCACCAGAAAGGAAAGATGCTGCTGGCTGCTTTGTCTTAGGAAAGCTTGTGTGTTTTGAGACAGTAAGGGCTGCCAGGAAATTGCCAGTCTTCAGCAGGGAGTCCAAGCAGCAGCATCTCCTGTTTATTATGATTGTCTAGATTGAAAAAGGCATGGTGTCTGGTTTCACCTTGAATAATACACTTAATGTTAGTCATGTTGTTATATGAGAAATTAAACTACTCTGGGTGACCCTCTACAGGAGGGGAGCAAATAGCAGGTGTCTGCAACTCTGTAAAAGCACATGAGGTATCAAGAGTGTCTTTGAAACACCAACTGAGGGCCTGGGCTAAAGAAGGGGATTTACAGTGAGAAAAATCTGCTGAGGATCTCGTTCTTCCCTCATCTTGCAGCCCCACAACAGCCCTTCTCTGGATGTCAGTCAGCATCTGGATCCTAATAAAGATGAGATCAGAAAGGATGTGCCTGGGAACATGAAAGATATTCCCTGGGGGGTGAAATTACACATTCCCTCCATCACCTTTGAGTCAGACAAGTACTCTAAGTCTTTCTTATTATTAGACTTATTCTCTAAGCATGGGGACCTGGCATCTCCCAGGTAAGCCCATGAAGCTGGGAGGTACCAAACTGGAAAAACCTCTAGAAACTGAAATCCCTTTAAAAAGTTTCCTGGTACATTGGTCTTGTAAATCAGCTCTGTTCTAGCAGGAGCCTTCTCTGCAGAGAGGGCTATGGGACAGATTACAGTTTGTTCCTGCTGCCAGGCTTTTAAACCAAATAAAGTAGCCAAGGTGGTGAAGATCAGGGGACAAAAATGAATTCTGAATTCTGTGTTCTTTATTACCATGTTTACCAGCTTTCTGGCTTTCCCCACAGCTTGACAGCTCCCAGCTAGACTTGTTTCATCTCTCCCTGTCAACAAGGGGTTTGTGCTTTCATCTCTTAACCTCTTGGTATATTCTGTTCACAGTGGCAGTTACAGATCATCTAAAATGACACTCTGTAGGAAATTTGGTCTCTGGATACCCATCTCAGCCCAGCTTTCTCTGGTTTGCCAGAAAGCTCAGTTCAGCAGGTCAGTATGGCAGGAACTGAATTCAAGGCACATTTGTTGTGGACAGCATTCTGCTCTTGTGATGGCAGAACATGCAGAGCAGATAAGCCTAGTGTATATGAGGTTTTCCATGGGAAGAAGCCTCCTATGGACATTGCTGCTATTCTGCGGAATGCAGAGACCTTGGAGGAAATTGCCAAAGAATCAAAGAACCAAACATTGCAAAGGACCAAACTTTCACAGGGTGGGAACACATCTTAGTGTTTTTTTCTAAAGGGTTCTTTTCTAAAGGCTGAGCAGAAGGCACAGATCCAGGAGATCAGATGGTTTTTATATACAGTAAGAGAAACATAGTAAAAACTGCCTGAGGAAATCTCTTTATTCTTCTATAACACCCCTGACCTCCTGCCTAAAGAGCAAGCTGAGCTGGTCAGGCGGGTAGGACAGGGAATATTTTTGGTGCAATGTGGACAACAGTCAGAGGTCACAGACAATACCACTGGGTTTTCAGATGTTTTTCAGACCTCAAAAGATAAGTCCTGGACTCCCTCAAGCCCCAGCACAGACAAAGTCTGTGAGAGCCACCTGCACCAAGCCAGTCCCTTCCATCTGTCCAAAGCTGCAAGCAGCACATCCATTGCCACAAAGGTCAGGGCTCTTGTCAGCCACCATTCAGGTAGGGGTCAAAGAGATTTCTCTGTACCTGACATCACATCTGACAGATGGGGACATCCTGCATCAGCTCTGCTGGAAAAGATGGATTGTCATGTGAGAAATAAGTCAGGGTAAATGCTAATGATCAGAATGATCAGCAAGACAATCATATTTTTTATATGGTCTAAGTAGCTTTGGATGGGTAAGAAAGCACATTCTTTGTGGACAACTGCCTCAGCTATGCCTCTGTAACCAATGGGGAAACATTAATGTTCAGTTGGGTTCCTGTGCAGCAAGTTGTTGATCTCAGTTTAGTCTTTATTTCATATCCAAGCTAAGCCTCAGCAAGGACACCAGTGGTAGGCTGCACTGACCATCTGCCAGCTTCAGTTGTTTTGCTTTGTGCAGGCACACAAGACCAGGAGGAATTATGGGGAACTGGACACCCAAATCCTATTGAAATGTTGCCAGAATCTTCCACTGTTCTGGCAAGGGGTGTTTACTGATCCTCGTAAGTTTTTCTTAGTTTTTCTTTACTAAAAATTGGTTAACTTTTGATTTACAATACTCTATTTTGGCTAGATATTAGCAACTCGTACACTGCAAAATGCTTTTAAACTGTGCTCTGTTCCCTCTGTTTATAACAAAGCTCTCCCTGCTTCCAGCAGAGGGGACTCCTCTCGAGGTACTGCCAAAAGGCAAGGCTCCTGCAAGCACCACCCAGCACAGCAATGCTGGTCCCATCAAAGGACAGGACCTACAGAAACAAGGGAGTGCATGAAATATCAGATTGGCTGGCACAGGAGGAACTGTGGCACTCTTCATCACTTGCTCTGGTGCAATCTGAACTGAAAGAGCTGTAAATGCAACACAAATGGTCCAGTTGTGAAAGCAGTCACATGGGTAGGGGTTTTATAGCCAAGTTTTAAGCCTTTTTGCTTCGCAACAGATGACACAGGCAATGTTCCAGAAGGAGTTACATTCCATCTCCCTCTTAAACAAAAATAAACCCTTAGGAAGAGAAAATAACGTTTTCAGAGGTGTTCATAACCTCAGTCTAATCCATGTGTGAAACACAGAATTCAATCTGAGTTAGCCACATCCAACATACTGCTTCCACTAAAGGTGTCACCTTGGGATCTTCCTGAGGCAGAGATGTGTAGATCCTTGGCCTTTGCCAAACTCACCTGTCCACAGCCTGTAGCAATGTGTCTCTTCCCCATTTTGACTGGCAAAGAGACTCAAATCAAGGTGTGAGAAACTTGACTGAGTTCTTCCTCTTCCCTTTCTTGCAGGGCCTGCAGATGGTGCCAGCAGTCGGCAAAAACCACAGGCAGTTGCCTGTCTGGGGAGCCAGCCCAGGACTAAATAGAAGTCACCCATGAACTGGACTCTCTTTGGTCCCAAAGGATTGCAATTTCAAGATTGCTGGAAGCTGAGGAAGCAGATTCAGAAGTGTGCCTTAAAATGTATTTAAGCTTCTGTGTCATACTGCTGAAAAGCAGAGGGAAGGCGAGCAGGGAGGAGAGAAAGCTTATACACTGTAAATTTCCTGTTCTATATCCCTACTTCAAGTCTTTGCCCTGTCCTGTGTGCTCTAGCTGTTACCTTCAGTCTAAAACAAGTAGGGTGTTAACAGAGCCCAAGAGAAGAGGAAAAACCTCATTTTCCCAGCAGTGTCCATCTCCCAGAAGATGTCAGCGTGGAGCCCAAGCTGCCTTTTTTGTCCCAGGGTAAAAGTGTGGATGCCACCCATGCAACCAAAAGGCTCCCTGACTATTAAAACCAAATGTAAATGCCTAAGAAATAGTTTCCCTGTTCTTCCCCTGTGTTGCTGTGAAGCTGGGAGGTGTACTGCACGTCTGGAATGCTGTTTGGGTGAGCAGATGTTTGGCTATGAGAGCAGCCAGAGATTGCTCTAAGCTCTCTTCTATCTACAGAACATTTCAGATCTGACTGCAGACAGAGAGGCAGCAGTGGTGATAGGTGAAGACCCTGATAAGTATTACTAGCCTAGAGGTAAACTATGGAAATGTGGTTTTCTTTCTGGAACAAATGTCTTCAGCTGGCAGCCTTCTCCATCAAGGTTTTTTTTTTTTTAATATGCTGCAAATAAAATGTTTCTGACAATTGCACGGAATAGTGACTCCTTTCTTCAAGGAGAAGTGGCTTCCCTCCTCTAAGGTGACAGTCTCAGGTAGGTTGGGACATTTTTTTCAAACAGACAAAGAATCTTTTATACAGCAGCAGCACTTGCAAAGAATTCTCCTGTGTGCTGTTTCTCACTGGGTGACACTGTACACACTCTTAATCCTCTATGCCTCTTGCTTTGGGGTTGGGAAGATGAGGGATAGTTCACTCCAGGGACCAGGAAGCTTAATTACTTGTCTTTATAAATGCCTTAAGCCCCTGGATGGGGATGGAATCAATGCAAGGTGTGTGAGGGTGTAGAAAGCAGATGATTTTCCTTATGAAACAGAAAGCAGCAGGAAAAAGTGTGACAGGGAAAAAGTGGAAGGTCAGGAACACTTGTCCCCAGAGCTGACTTGTAGATTAATAAAGATATATAAAAAAGGACACACAGATAAAATAAGCACAGAGTGTGTGTAAGATAAACCTGTGCCAGCAGGTCCTGAGCCAGGACTGTATTTACAAGACCCCACGTGATCTGCAAACAGTGTGGGATCCAAAATGAGGGAAAATGAAGCTTTCCAGGCATATACATCTTTGCTAAATACCTTTGGGCTGAATCACCATGAAAAAGTTGCAGCATTTAGTGCCATTTCAAGTGAGCTGAATTGAGCCGAGTACCTCAGTCTGAGGCTGTATCTCCAAAGGGGAAGTTTGTGTGACAAAGAGTTTGACGATTTTCCATGACTGCTGTGAAGAGTACAGCGCCCCGTGATGCGCAGACTTCCCTGTTTGTAAAATCTACATTTAAGTCTGTTAATTTATGTAAAAGCTGGGGCTTGAAATCTTGGAGATGGGATCTGTAAATTATCACTTGTAGGCTTGATTATTGCTGCATGCAAGGCTGCAGCCCATGTCTTGTGAAAGACTTTTGGAACTTTTCAGCGCTAGGCTAATGTTTTTTTATTCAATTCTTACCAATCACAAACAACTAGAGACGCAAAAGGAGCTTAAACTGTCCTGGGATTTTTCAGCAGCATTTTCTAGCGTTACTGTGTCCAGTTATTTAGACTTTGGTCCTTAAGATGACTGCTGGCTACCCAAGCTTCAGGGACATTAAATACCCACACAGCATTACGGTGTGGTAACCTGTAATTTAAAAGTCAGCTTTATATTAAATTTTTACAGAATCACAGAATTCCAATCACAGAATTTCCAGGGCTGGGAGTGACCTCTGAAGACTACCTAGTCAAACTCCCTTCCACGGAGGGGTCCCCTACAGCAGGTGACACAGGACCGCGTCCAGGTGGGTTTGGGCATCTCCAAAGAGCGAGACCCCGCACCATCCCTAACCACCCTGTCCCAGCGCTCTGCCTCCCTACATGGGAAGCATCTCTCCCACATGCTGAGGTGAACATTGTGTTTTAGTTCACGGACCGGGGGTGCCCGGGGGCCGGGGTTCAGCCAGCACCTCCCCACGCCCGCCACAGCCGCGCTCCCTCAGGCGAGGGCGGGCGCGGGCCGGGGCCGCCCCTGGCGGGCGGAGCGGCGCCTGCGCGGCCCCGCGGGGACCCCCGCGCGCGGCGTCTCGCGAGAGGCGGTGCCGGGAGCGCGGCGGGAGGAGGAGGAGGAGGAGGAGAAGGGGAAGGAGAAGAAAAAGGAGAAGGAGGAGAAGGAGAAGAAGGAGGTGAAGGCTGCGGTGCCCGGGCGGGAGGTGAGTGCGGGGCCGGGCAGGGCTCGGGGGTTGTCCGAGGGGCCGGGCGGGGCTCGCTGAGGCGGTGCCGCCCCGGGGCCGGACCAGCTCCCGGTTATGAGCACGGCGTGCCGCCGCCTGTCCCTCCGCTCTCCCCGGTGCCAGGTAGGGCTCGGCTCCGGCGGGACGCGGGGTGGGGGATGCGGGGGCTCTGCGGGGCAGCTCCCCTTCTCCACACACTCGGCAGCTTGGCGGCTGGACGCTCCCCAGGGAGCTGTGGGGGTTTAGGCTGGATTAAAGGAGGACCGGGGGGACCTCATCTGTCTCTACCAGGAAGGAGGCTGCAGACAGGTGGGTGTCGGTCTTTTCTCCGAAGCAGCGAGAGCTAAAAGAAGAGGAACCAGCCTCAAGCTGAGCCAGAACCGCCAGAGAGGTGGCGGTGTCACCATCCCTTGGAGGTAGATGTAGATGTGGCACTTGGGGTCACGGTGTGGTGGTGGGCGTTATGCTGATGGTGGGGCTCGATCCTACCGTCAGGATTCTGTGAGTCCCTCCATCCCCGCAGCTGGGCAGGAGGCTGGTGCAGGCACTGCCGGGCTTGGCAGCGCCCGGGGGATGAGCGGCTGCGGGAGCGATGCCGGGGTACAGCCGGTTCCCCACGGCACAGCCCGGCTGCCAGCGCTGCTCCGCGGAGATCCTGCTCTTCTTCCATCCTGAACTTCAGCTGCAAAACTTCACTGCAGAGCTCAGGCTGAAAACTGTGCCGGGACCGTGTGTTTGTAGCGTGACTACAGCTTTGCGGGTGCCGGGGTTGGCACACAAATGTGTGTCCCCCCCCGGGTGTTGTTGGCTCAGGCTGCGGCACCGGGGCTGCCAGAGGTGCTTCCTGCGATTGTGAAGGCAGGGATGGTGCGTGAGCTGGAAGTTTGTGACAAAAGTAGCGGATGAACAGGATGTGCTGTGTTTTGGGAGTTTCCTCCTGAAATTGCAGAAATTGTGACGGCTTCCAAGTGTGGATATTTAAAAAGAGGTGACAAGTGCTGCCAAGCCTGTACAAAGTAGGCGCTTTGGCAGCAACGGCAGGCAAGATGCTGGCAAACTGTAGATTAGGATGTTCTTCTGCTGGTCTCTAACATATATGGGCTAAGTTGTGGTGCAACATGCAAAGCAGCTCAGTTTTTTGCTTATGGGGTACATTTATGCTAATATAAGTATTAATGTCATTTGATGGGTTAGAACTTAGCTCTGCAAAGGGTGCTAGACTTTTGGAAAGCTGGGCATAATGATAGTGATAGCCAAGTGCAAGAAATTTGTTTCTTGGTACAGTCTGCTTTGAGTGGTGGGAGCTCATTCTCCTGCACCTTTAGGAGATTAAATTGGTTCCTCTTTTCTAGAGGCTGCTGATTCCCTAAGCATAATTGGTGAGTACCATCATGTGTCAGTACAGAAGGCTGCGTGGGTCCAGTGATCCCTCTTGAGATGCCCCAAGAGAAAGTATCCATTTGAATTTGGTGTGGGTTTTATGTATTTTAATTTAAAAGTTCTTACTCCACTTTTTTCTGTCTTCCTAAGCAGGCAAAATCCAAGTAAGCTACCTGAAATCCTGTATCTTCTCATGTTAGATCAAGTGGGCACCTAAGGAGCTGAGGTGGTGCTTAGTGCTGGGGAAATCCAAAGCAAGAAGAGAGGGAATCTGCACTCAAGCCTTTGGAGGCACATTTCTTTCAAAACCACTGCTGTTCATGGAGAGGGCTTATTGTCCCCTGTGTCTGGCACATGCCTTTCTATAAGCTGCTTTATTTTCTGTAGGCCTTACTGCTCCTGTCTGTGAGCTGGAGTTACTTTCTTCTTCAGAGAGGCTGGAAGAGAACGTAGTTGTTGCATAAAGCTGAGAGGAGAGGAAAAAAGAGACACAAATTACTTAAGCTTTTATCTGTCCTGAGAATAAGCAGTTAAAATTGGGCTGTGAAGTGGAAATAAAGTTTCCAAACCCCCGAGGAATTGCATCTGCAATAGCTATAGCAATAGGAGTGCTGGGGACACATTCCCCCCTTTCTGGTGTTAAATGGGAGTTTGAGAGGTGGTTGTTTGACACAGCAGGGAGTTTGACATGTCATGGGACCAGTGACCTCACACCAACGTGTCTGTCTGTCTCGGGCCTGGGATGGGGAGAAAAGTTCTTGGTTTGCACCCAGGCCAGGTTCCTGCTGAAATGGTCACGGGATGGCTGCTCAGGGGGCTCTGTAGGATGATTATAGCACTTGGTCCACTTTCCAGTTTGCCAGCACCGTGTCACAGAGGCAGCTTTGTGTGGATCCTGGTGCACGTTCCTGTTGGCTGGTGACTTTGGGTTGAACTTGAATGTAAATTCTTGGCTCTTTCTGGAAGCTTTTCCTTTTGATTCTGGCAAGGGGAGGACAGAGGCATGTTCCCTTTAATGTGCACAGAGATCTCTAATTTATGCTTTCAGTCTGGCGTCCTTTATGAAGTGCTCAGGAAGGGGCGGGTCATAATCAATAGAGCAACTCTTGTTTTCTGCAGCATTTTACTTTGGAGGGGGAATTAAGCTGTCTTACTGCTCTTTCCCAGGGTTCCTCTCTGGCACAGGTAGAGTTAATGGAAGTGGAGTCTTTCTGATTCTGTGCTGCTTGCTGCTGTGCGTGTGTCTTGGAAAAGCCAAACTCTCTGGCAGGCCTGCATGCTGTGTCCTGGAAAGCAAGCTGGAGCCCTTGGGGTGCACTTGGTAAAGCTGCATTGTGGGGTGGCTTTGGTGAAGATCCCTCTTTCCATTTTTCTCAGGAATGCGAGTGCCACACGCAGTGTCCAGTGTGCCCCTGTCACTGCTGCCAGGATGGTGACCTGTCCGTGCCTGGCTGGAACAGCTTTGCAGGAATGCTGGAGGCTGCTGTGCTGCCCAGAGCTGTGGAAGCTGTGGGCTATGGGGATAGCAGAAAAGGATGCTCCATGCAGCTTTCCAGGCTCGCTGCATTCCAGCCAGCCCAGAGGTCTCAAGCAGTGCTGGAAGCACAGCGTGCTGGGATTCTGTGCGCAGTGGGCACCCTATTCATCCAGAATAGGAAGCAGTCCTTGCCCTGAGCAGCTAAACGGGATCAAAAGCAAGAACAGATTTTGGGCAAAACTCAAACCCAGGAGTGTGCCAAGCAGGAGGCTTGGCAGTGTCCCTCCATTATCTTCTGCTGCTGGGCTCAGATGCTTGGTCTGAAGTGCTGACGCACATATGTAATTTGCCCCTTCTTTAACTCTCTGCTGGTCTCTCTGGGTGTTTCTTCTCAGATCTGCTCCATCCTTAACCTTGACTAGCTAAACACGGAGCATTACTGCTGAGTAATGCCTGCTTCTTGCTCTGCAGAGTGTAAAACATTATGTCTGCAGTTCCTCCAGCTCCTCTTCGCAGGCAGAATAAGAACCTGACTTCAGGAAAGGGCACATTTTGGTGTTGCAGTGCAAAGCCTTGTGTTAAGCTACAGCTCTGCTGAATTTCTGGCTCTTCCTACTTCCAAATTGTAAATAAATATGCCAGGGTGGAGAAACCATAAGCCTTCAGATATGTGTTTTGTGTCCTGGGACAAGCTGACCTGATACTTTGACATGTAACATGTCAAAATATCTGGTATTGTTCCTCTTCGTTATTAAATTCTTGTCTAATGTCTGAAACCCGGACTTTGGTTATTAAAACCCATCACCCCTGAGACACAAACACAGTCATGCAGGGGACTTTTTACGAAGTCATTCACTGCAAGGCTGCAGTGAACTTCAGAGGTGCAGAGCACCTTTTCCCTGGGAATACAGAGCTCAGCACTTTTTCATATGTGGACTCGAGTTCTTCTGCATCTCTGTGAAGGGTGGGGTTGGTGTGAATTGGCTGGGGAGCAACCTCTGTGTTTTGGGAAGAAGAGACACCCAGCCTTCATGTGAAGAAACTTTTCAGGGCAGCTTGCCCTGAAGAGGCTTTGTTTACAAAGCTGGTGTTTGTAGGGTTTGATCTGAAGCAATTGGAAAGATTTGGGATGTCTGTGGAAAGGACAACTCTTGTTTTTTATCTGTCGGTGCTGCTCTATCAGAGCCTGGGCTATGCTTGGAGGGGTGGAGAACATTGCAGTAACTACTTGTAGCTCCTCACTTTGCTGTGTTGTTCTTCCCTGGCTGTAGGCACTGGTTTGGGGACAGATCAAGGCTGGTTTGCCAGCCTGCCTCTGCACGGAGCCTTGGACCAGCAGACATGCAGCAGGGTGGGGAGATGGGTGTTCCCTGAGGATCTTGTGGGAAGAAAGGGGCTGGGGGTCATGGAAAGCAGACAGCAGTGAAAAGATGGGGCTGGTTGAAGCAACAACCCAAACCTGCTACAACCCTCAGAAGAGATGATCTGAGCTGCCCCTTTAACAGTGATTTCTCACCTGTCTTTAGTGCTCAAGAGTTGTTAGTGTTGAGTGTGATAGAAATATAAATTACATTAAAGCAGGAAAAGAGGTCCTGATGCAACAGTGTCTGGGCATGAACACAGATTTACCAGAGCACCCTTAATCTCCAGAATCATTCAGTGAAAGGTAATCTTTCCTGTAGATTTTTATTGATGCATGGCTCTTATCAAGAGTGTATCCCTTTGAGGGTGGGTATATGTTGTAGGAGAACTGTTTGTGTAATCTTTGTTCCTGGCAAAAAGAAATAGCTGCCAAGAAAGGTCATGGAGATAACACCTACTGGGTGCCTTCACACAGAGTAGATAGGATGGTGTGTTCAGGTCAGTGATGTTCTCTCAGCAGGGACTTGCTTTAGCCACAGAGGCAGTGGCACCTTCAGTCCTGTATTCATAACTCCAAAAAGGAATTTGTTTTCAGCAGAGCACCTTCATGCTGAGATGAGACCACAGTGTGATACCAAAAGCTGAAATCATGGATTGAGGCTTCTTTCTTCTTGTGTGTTAGTGTAAAAATCAAGGAGGTCTGAAAGGTAATTGGCTCTACATACTTTCTGTGTGTGGTTGTATATTTTAGTACTCTTAAACTTTCTTCTATAAGCTCCTGAAATCACCATATTTTACTAATATTTTAAAATTTAAACAGCACTTCTCTTGAAATCACCTAACTCCAGAAATTTGAGGTTGATAAGAAGCCATGATTGCTGTAAAAAATATAAAATTGCAACACATTATGTCTGCTTTTGTCCAGCCAGCTCTTTTCCAGAAAGTCTCTGTGGATACCTCTGCTGGATATCTGACTCTCACAGCTCCCCCCATGTGGAAATGGGGATGGTCAGCCCCACAATAAGTTTTGCTTGCACCAGGTCATTCTCTCCAAACCAGAAGGATTAAAGTGTTCTGCTAACTTTTCTCTCCTCATACCTTTCCAGGCTCCTGCTCTGCAGCACCATGCTGGATCCCAAGCCTCACTCTGCAAGCCAGAGGTGAATCCAGGTGAAAGCCAGCTACCACAGTAGGTGTCAGGATGACCAAAGCACGGCTCCTCCGTCTGTCTGTGGTGCTGGTCTCCATCTTCATGATCCTCCTGATCATTGTGTACTGGGACAACGTGGGGACGGCTCACTTCTACCTGCACACATCCTTCTCCAGACCCCGCTCCCCAGGAGCCATCGCGGCAGGTGAGGACTGGGAAGCCTTGCCAGATGTAGATGAATTTTTGGCAAAGCTGCTTAGTTCGAGCCTGAAACAGAACAGCTCTACCCCCCGAAAGACAGAGCAGCTCCTCGTCCAGGGCTCCAACAAGCCTGTGGTAAGTAACTTGGAGGAGAACGTGCGGGGCTATGACTGGTCTACACACAAGGACAGGAACAGCTTGGACCAAGAGAAGCTGCAGGTAGAGAGGCAGAGAACGTTGCGGGAGTTTTGTGCCAATTCCAGCTTCACCTTCCCCACCAAGGAGCGCTCCTTCGATGACATTCCAAACTATGAGCTCAACCACCTGATTGTGGATGACCGCCACGGCGTCATCTACTGCTACGTGCCTAAGGTGGCCTGCACCAACTGGAAGCGCGTGATGATCGTGCTCAGTGAGAGCCTGCTGGACCAGGGGGTTCCCTACCGGAACCCTCTGGATATCCCCCGGGAACACGTCCACAACACCAGCACCCACCTGACCTTCAACAAATTCTGGCGCCGCTACGGGAAATTCTCTCGGCACCTGATGAAGATCAAGCTGAAGAAGTACACCAAGTTCCTCTTTGTACGGGACCCCTTTGTCCGCCTCATCTCCGCCTTCCGCAGCAAGTTTGAGCTGGAGAATGAGGATTTCTACCGGCGTTTTGCCATCCCCATGCTCAAGCTCTACTCCAACCACACCAACCTTCCCACCTCTGTTAGCGAGGCCTTCGGGGCAGGCCTCAAAGTCTCCTTTTCTGACTTCATCCAGTACTTACTGGATCCCAGGACAGAGAAGATGGCCCCCTTCAATGAGCACTGGAGGCAGGTTTACCGTTTGTGCCACCCGTGCCAGATAGACTATGATTTCATTGGGAAGCTGGAGACGCTGGATGAGGATGCTGCTTATTTATTGCAGCTCCTCAAAGTGGACAGGCTGCTTCGCTTCCCACCCAGCTACAGGAACAGGACTGCCAGCAGCTGGGAAGATAACTGGTTTGCCAAAATCCCCCTGGCTTGGAGACAGCAGCTCTACAAGCTTTATGAAGCAGATTTTGTACTTTTTGGCTACCCCAAGCCGGAAAACTTACTTAAAGACTGAAAGTGATTGGGCAGTGGGTGTGGGAGGGAACATCTGAAATACCAAAAATGTTTAAATCCTCCTCGTTTTTGCTCTTAACTCCCTTCCCAATGCAAGTTGGTACAATGGAATATATTTTTTCTACTGCTTCCCCTTCCATTTTTGCAATAATGCCAGAGTCCAGGGTATTTCAGCCAGCTGTGCATATGCAAAAAATGCCTTTTTTTTGGGTTATCATTTGTTTTCTGTTTTTTAAAATGTCTCCCTACTTTGCAGTGGGTTGTTGCCCTTGGCCACTCTGCCAATCATGTCTTTCAGTAGCTTTTTATTAATACTTTTTAAAAATTAATATATTTAAGATATTTAAAACAAAGCGTGTGTCGTGGCAAAGGAAGGGAAGGAATAAAAAAAAAAAGTAAAAGAAAACCCCTAAGAAATTATGTACCTGCCTCTGTGTGTTGTCTCAGGGCTGCTGTTGCAGAGGTCCAAGGTTTGCAGAGCCCGTGGTTCTCTCTGGGGGCTGGGATGTTGGTTGTGCCAGGTGGCCACTCCAAGATGGGCTTGAGGCAGCAGGATGGGTCAGTGCCTGACTGCCAAACAGGCCTGGAAGAACACCTGGAAGGACTCCAGTGACTCACACTGCTCACAGGTGTGGAGTGGGACACCAGGAAGGAAATGACACTGGGAGCAGTGTCAGCAAGTCCTGTGTGGTGTTTTGGGGCATGCAGGTGACCAACACAACACCCTCTGCACGTCCTGACCTTTTGGCAAAGTACTGTGGGACTCTGCTGTCCACCAAGCTGAGGTTCAGCCCCTATATTTTGCTAGTGTGGAGCATTCCCAGGACTTGTCCCATTCCAGGAGGGTGATGAAGTTCTTGGGGGTTGTGGCCAGACAGGGTGGGCAGAGTGTGCTCCTGGATGGGCAAGCAGGCCAGACCTTGGTGGTGTGCTGCTCCATGTCCTGGTCACTGCTGCATGCAGTGCAAGTCCCTTGAGACTGTGCTGTGTCCTCATCATCCCTGTGCAGGCTTTAAGGGAACATGGCAGACATGCAGATGCTTGTCCCTGGGAGAAGAAGGTCCAAAAGGTTTCTTTCAATAAGCAGATGTCAAGGTGAACTCAAAGTTTTTCTGTTTTCAGCATTCCAGCAACTGCTCGTGACACCACATCCTCATCTCTGCCTTTCTGCTTATTCCAAATGGCTGATGCAGATTTGATCATCTGCCTTGCTGGGACCTGCTGCAGGAGTGATGGTTCCCACTGTGCTGGGAGCATGTGGGCTGCTTCCCAAAGGAAATTAATGCCTTTAGAGACTTTTTGTGTCTCATCAGCTGAATCTGCTTCTCTTTCTCTCTCTGAATTGCTCTGCAAAAACTGTTTGCTTAGCAGATTAGGCAGGCAACTCTTTCAGAGCTGAAATGCTTAATTATTTCCCTGGACTGTGGATGGTATTGGTGATTAAAGTCCAGGGTCAGGCCTTGGGAGACAGCTCTGTGTTTTGGGGAGACTTCTTTGTATTGGCCTTTCACTCAGTTTCTCTCCAAGGCTATCAGCAGGAATGACTTTTCCTCTCTCTCTCTCTCCCCTTGCTTCCCCAATTTCTGCACAAATACATCTAGGCACTCTATGCTCTTCCTAACAAATATGCTGTATCAAGCTTTTTAACCTATAAACGAGAGGTAATTGCTGGTAGTTAGACTCAAAACAAAGGGTTTGTTTCTCCTTGTATTCACACCACTCGTAATTTCTGCAGAGATGTTTGCAGTTTAAATGAGACTGAAGCTGTGGTCAGGGTCTTGGTGCTTTGCTCGTCCTAGCTTGGGGAAAAAGGAAGTGCCTGTTTCTGAGTCATTATTTAAAACTAATAATAGAAAAAATGTTGATCTATTCAATTTTTTTTTCCCAGTTAACAGTTAATTGCTGCAGAACAGAAAGATGTAGAGTCTCGTCTCCTATAATGAGTAATCCCGGGAGTCTCTTGATTCCTGCTACATTTACATTTCTTCAGGGTGGGTTCATCCCACTCTTCAAAAAACACAGCGTAGATGTTTTCATCTCTTGTCTTTTTTTAGTGTTTATTTTTTTTCTCTTTTAATTTCCATGTAATTGATGTTTAGTATGTGCAGGCATGGGGGGCTGGGGCCATTGCACGGATGCCGTGTGAGCTTCCCACCAGCTGCTTCCCCTGCACCTCCTGATCTGGTCCTCTCTTTTCCTGCCCCTCCGAGCAGTGCTTGGCTGCTGGATCCCAGTGCCACCCTGCAAACCAGCTGCTGCCTCCCCAGCCGCACTTGTCCTGTGATTCATGGCCACAGCCTGTCCCAGGAACGTCTTCTCAAGGTCACTGGCTGCCAGTCACCCAGAGCAGGGGAGGAATGGCTTGCACAGTGTTACCATTTTTGGCAGCGAGGTCCTGGTTGTGCAAAGGGCAGAAAAGGTGCAAGATGGCTGCAAAACCTGCCCAGCAGCTGCTCCATGTGGTGTGAGTGTATCCTCTCCATGTGGCTGCCTTGTGATTTAAGAGCCATAGAAGAAAAAGGTTTTTCCAAGGCTCCCTTCCCTTGCCGACACTGGCTAGACAGGGGAGACTTGGAACATACTGATTTCTCTTTCCACATCCAAAGCTGGATGAAGTGAGTAAATTCCAGCTTTCTGTGCTAACGCCACCCTGCATCACACTGAGGTCCAAAACACCCCATGTGTGAGGCTGAGCAAGCTGCCTGCATCCCAAAGGCTTCATCAGCCTCCCTGGGAGCTGCAGGCAGGAGAATGTACGGATGGCATGAGGCCACTGAGGGCCCTGTCTTCTCTACTTTGCCTCTTCCACCTCACCAAGTCCAGCCTTTACTGATATCTTAGACATTTTAGAGCTTGCAGAGCTGTCCCAAACCAGCGTGCTGGGTGCTGTTGGCTCTCTCCTCATTTTCCATTGCCACGCTTCAAAGCTCTTCCCAGGAGGAGCAGTAAAACTCTGATGGGGAGTGTTCATGTTGCAGTGGTTGGCTTCTGGATTCAAAATAACTTCTTCCTTGCTGCTCCTCCCCTTTGAAGCCCTTCTTCCCCACCCTGCCACCACTGTGAATGTATTGTTAAGAAGTCGAAAGGGATACAGGCTGTTCTAAGCTTTGTGGTAAGACCACTGGATTGCCAGAACTGGGATGTAGCCTCTGGCTTTGGAAATGTGCATTTTTTGTGGGTTTCTTGCTCTGTTCTCATGATGTGAAAGTGTGTATGTGTGGGGGAGAAGGACAAAGAGTTCAACCAGCCATGCTTCCTTCCCCCCTGGTTTCGTAAAGGAGTTGGAATTTGGTATTTGACAAATAATGGCAGGGAGAAAAAAAAAATGGCAGGCAGAATGCATCTGTGCTGGCCTGAAGTCAGAAGAGGGCTAAAAATCCTGGAATGGAGGTGGTTAGGATGCTAGTATCAGTTTCACGAGGGGTGGAAAATGCTTTGAAGCAGGCTATTTGTGTCTGAATAAACCTGGCTTTGTCATTTCATGCTCAGCCTGCAAAGTTGTGTCCTGTTCCCCTCTTGGCTTGCTTTTCCCTGGGGTTGACCACTTGGCCAAAGACAGCACAGAGTCTCTAACGAGGCAGAACTGATGTGCAGATGCAAAAATAACCTGGGGTTTGACCAAGATGCTTCCAGCTGGGTAGAACTAAAACCAGCTTTAGTGCTTGCTCAGCATCAGAGCCAAAATCTTTACACAACCATTGAACAGATTTGGTCCCTCACTGTTTGATGCTGGATTCTCTGGTGGAGTGGGATGCATGTGACCTGGCTTTGCAGCCCGTGTCCTCCAGGAAAGGGCTGTCAGGCCAGAACTCCTTGTTTTTTGAGCAGTGACATGACTTTGTCAGTGTAGGAGTGTCTTTAACACATGGGTACCTTTGCACCTGAGTATTGTTTTGCCTTAACCCTTTAATTCACTTGTGTTTAGGGATTCAAAGAAATAGGTTCATCACCCATGGACAACATTCACCCCGGGACAACGTGTGAGAGGAAGTGTTTTGGCTGTGTGTTTTGCATCCTTCAAGGTGGCACTGGAAGGATGGAGGGCAGGGGATGAATGGCAGCATTGAAAGGGTGGTGAAGAAAAGCCAGTTTGTTCCTTCTTACGTAAGCTGGGCCTTCGCAGCGCCCGCGGGGGAAAGCCGGTGACTTGGCAGGGCACTGCGGGGCTGTGGTGCACAGCGGTGCCAGGGAGGGTGTGGGCTGTGGTGGCTCAAAAGAAAGTCGTGTTGCTTGAATTTAAGGGCTTGCCCATGCTGGTCTTGCTCATAAACCCTCCAGTCAAGGGCAGCAGGGATAAATAAAGCAGAATTTAATAAAGCCATTGATACCTGGCTGTTTTGGAAAGAGATGGGGAGGATGGGTGGTGCTGGCTCTGGAGCTGGCACAGTGCAGCTCTTCTCTACCCTTGATTCAATCAAATTGGTGACTGAACTCAGACTGTGCAGGCTGAGGTCTGTCCTTGCAGGAGCTGGGGAGCATTTGCCCTGGGGGCTGTGGCAGAGTGCCATGCTGGGAGGGATGCTGGAGAGCTCTGTGCTGGGATGGAGGGAGG
>CM031870.1:3580050-3646269 GCA_018697195.1 Certhia americana | reverse complement strand
CCTGCTCTCAGCTGGAGCTTGTTCTGTGCAACCTGTGCTGCAGGTGAGCCTGTCTCTGAGACTGGAAAATTAATTGCTGCCACTGAATAATAAAGGCTCTGGAAAACCTCATGGAAAGAGGTGATTAAAAAAAAAAAATAGGGAATCATAGGCTATCCTGAATTGGAAGAGACCTGCAGGGATCATTGAGTCCAGCTCTTAGCCCTGGACAGGGCATCACCAAGAGTCACACCAGGGATGCTAATGGAGAATGCTGCAGTAATTTTAGCATACTTGCCCAGAGGGTAAGCAGGGCAAGTAAATGTGGCTGTTCATAAGTCTTTTCTCATTGTTTATACTTTAGGACTATTGCCTTTTATATCTGGCTTTTCAGGTATTCGTGTCCTTGCCATCTGGACCATGAGATCTGGACCTGGTCCGTTGCATTTGGAGAGAGACAGTGACCCCCAGGCTGTGGTGGGATGCAGGGCAGGAGGAATTTCCCTTGCAGGGAATGATGTGAACCCAGAGACTCATGCAATGGGCCGTATTTTCCTCCTTAAACCATGAGAAAGAGCTAAGGGGCATGTATTTAATTTTCAGTGATGCTAATTGTGGCCCTTTGGTGAGTTCCTCAAGCTGCCTCCTGTTTGTCCTCTGTAAAAGGGGAGCAGTAGACACCTGTTTTCTGGAGAGCTGCTGTGTGTGATCTGTGTCCACAGGAGGTCTGAAGTTCTCCAAGAGGAGCAGTGACCTGAGTGGGAGTGTTGGGATACAGTGCTGGCAGTGAAAGCCATGCAGAACTGCCTCAATCCAGGCACGTTTTACCATGGGGTTGATCAGGAAGCTGTTGGCATGAGAACTGTACAGATTCAAGAGGTACACATGCTTTGGACAGCTCAAGGGCTCATATGGGTCCATGAGCAAAACTGCCACAGAAATGCAGAGGTCCCAGCTCACCATCCTTCTCTGCCCCTGGCTGGCTTCCAGAGGAAGAGAAGGCAGAGAGAGTGCCATCAATCTGAACAAAATGTCTTTCTTCATCTGGGGAAATGCTGGGCATTCTTGAGCAGAGTGTGCTCAGCCAGCTGAGATGCCATTAGCGAGGCTGGCGCTTTTCACCTAATGAAGGGATTTGTAATTTTGTCTCAGATTCTCATCCTCAGACTGTGCCAGTATCAAAATACTCTCAGTCTTGCCCAAACCATGTGTTCAACAAATGAGGAAGACTTTTCCTGACCCACCAAGCAGTGCCTTCATGAATTCCATGTTTTATCCCCCAGGCAGATGGATCACACGCAGCTTTGTCAAAGCCACATTTTGTGGCAGAGAAGCTGCAGTTTCAGTGTTTATTTCTCTGTCATTGTAGGAATTCAAAATGGATGGAACAAAATGCCATTGGGACTGACTCTTGTTTTGTTTGGACACTACACAGGTCTCTGTGGAAAACATGGGAGGAGTGCAGGGGACAGAGAAGAGCCAAGAAGATGTGTTAAAAAGGCAGTGGTGGCCAAAAGAGTGGTCAGCAGGGAGTGGAGCAGGGCTGGGGATGTGTTTCTGAAGGATAAAAAGGGTGGGGGAATGAAGGGCATCTCTAAAACAAAATGGGGATTTTGTGGACTGAGTAAATGCTGAGATGAGTGAGAGGGGCTGCTGAGAAGTCAGATGCCATCTGCTGCATCATGGAAACCTGTCCTGTCTGCTTTTCCAGGGGGGAGCAGGGGCCAAAGTAGAGGAGAAAAGAAATAATGGGAAAATTAGGTGATGAAAGCTTAACATAATGCAGCAGGCAAATTCCGAGGGGTTCTGATACAGGATGTGGGGACAGATAATCTGAAATTCCTGTGTCTTCAGGAGTGGTGCTGGGTGTTGTGAGCTTGGACCAAACAGTTATTTAGAGCAGACTAAGAAGAGTGGTGGTCTAAGGTTCTGCTTGCCTGTGCTGAGGGGGGAAGGCTTGCAGCTCTACCAGCTGTCAGTCTCTGCAAGCAGGGTAATGTCCACAGGGGGTGAAAGTGCTGCAGAGATGGTGCTAGTGACCTTTCACATGTTATTGGGCACTTCTCTCTGTCTCCAGTTTTTCTTTCCTTCAACCTTTGCGTGCTTTATTGATTTCAGACTGTATATTTTGTGTCTTGGGTAAATCAGAAGCATTTGTCACCTAGAATGATCATGCTGAGAGGATAAAGCTTTTTACAAAGCCTTTGGTGACCTTTAGCTAATGATAAATCAGTGAACTGAGTGTATATAAGCATTTCCCAAGTGCTGGGTGTTGCTGTGCACAGTGGGGAACCCACCTTGGCATGACACAGCTACCCAGTAGCAGTCTGGGCATGCAGGTCTTCCAAATAAAGGTTCTTGCTTCAGGTCACAATGACCTAGATTTGTGTTTCTTGATTATCTTCCTTTGTATTTTATGTATTATGAGTGTGAATGTATTATATGTGAAGTCAGGTGTCAGAACCAATCCACAGTTCTGAGTGAGTGAACACATGTGAAACATTCAAACAAACACATTTTTGATGGAGCAAAATACATGCAAGTGAGTAATGGCCTTCTGTTTCCTACTAGCAGAGGGTCATTTTTGTGGTTACAATTACCACATTGCAGTGGATTGTTGATTCTAGGACATTTCTCTTGATTAACCCAGTTTGTTTGTCAGTTCTCCAGAGCAAAGCCCCGTTGTGTCCCAGGATGGTTTGTGCTGTGCACCACCAGGGTGCTGTGCGCGTGGGACGGTCAAGATCTGCTGGTGGCTCTGTGGATGTCCCTCTGTCCATCCCTGAGCCTGTTTGCTTTGTGCCTGTTCCAGCTGACCCCAGCAGCCAGAGAGTGAACCCAGGAATGGCTGCACCCTCTGGTTTCCAATGCATGGACCCAGCCCCTGGTTAGTGGGGCTGGGAGTTAATCACAAAATGATGGAATTTGGATCGTCTTGTCTTTTTCTCTTCTCCTTTAGATGCCTCAAGTTTGAGCTTCCTGGATTTCGTGGATTCTCAAACCAGCATCAGTTTCCTTCAATGCCCTGCCAGCTGCAACAGGAGAGAGAGTACAGCCTATGATGGGCAGTAAAATTCAGAGTGTTATTCCACAGATACTCCCAGACAGAAGCAATTCTTGGATCGATTTTGCATCACACACACAGATTTTCCTGGGGAAAGTGAGAGTGCTGGGAGCAGCCTAGAAACAAAAGCTCTTTGTAAGACTGAGACAAACTGTGTTTTTCTTCCACCACACAGTACCAGGTAGAGGCAGAGCAGGAGGGTGAAGCAGCTGTGTGGTGAGGGCCCTTCATGTACCAAAATTGGGTCAGGTTGGGACCAGGCCCTCAGCACAACTGCAACTCCAGGCTCCAGCAAGATTTTTGGGAGCAAACCTCTTTAAAAGAAGAAGTAAAGCATCTTTCATCAGCAAGTGAGAATGTGAATTCAAGATGTCAGGGCTGGTTCCAGATGCTGTCGCACTTTGCATTTATTACATTTTTTAGAGCTTAGCAAAAGGTCAATGTGCTTGGACACAGTTCCTGGCTTTTGGAAAGTCTGCAGGTTTGGGATTGGTGCCTTTCACTTTATTTTCAATAAGAAAACTGCCTGCTTGCAAAGTTTGCCTTTGGAATTGAGATGCCAGTGAAAATTTAGCTCTTATTATTTTAGGCTAAAAAGACAGTGAGGGACAAGTCTTTTGGGGGTGGGGTGGGTTTGTATTATTTTTTCTCTCTGTCTTTGTTTTTTCCTCCAATATTCAGAAAAAAGTATAGATTAGGCTGCTGCTGTCAGTGTTAGCAGGGTGTTTTTTTGGCCATGCTGATTGGAAGGAAATTTCCAATACAGCTTAGTTGCCAGAAACAGATTCTTTGCTGGAATATTTTTGTTAAAACATTCCAACTTGCTCTTTGCAGGGAAGTCACTTAGTGCAGGAACACACAGAATTGGCTGCCTTGTTCTTAACTCTGAGTTTGATCTTTTCACTATTTTTGTTGGGGCTTTTTTTTGCTGGTATTTACTTTGGACAGGCCTGTTCCCACACTACGGAGATCGTGATGCCACAAGGAAGGTTTTTCTGTGGGATCCTTTCTTGGCCCTTCTAGAGATGTGTGTTTTACTGGGAGTGGAGTGCAATGGCAGGAGGAATTCCATCAGGATGGAGTTAATTAGCTGGTGAAGGACCAACATGTGGGCAGGGCCTTGGAGGCAACCTGGGTTTTCTCTCATCTTCTGATCTTCTTGGATCAAAGTTGGGACTCACTGACCTTGGAGGTCTTTTCCAACAAAAATGACGCAGTGATTCTCCCTTCTGGGAGTTATTAGACGCTATATATTTGCCTCCAGGAGCTCATGCAGTGCCTTCCAAGTAAAAATGGGGAAATTACAAGTGTTTGGCTTGATCTGCCTGACCCTGGCAAGGCATTTCTGAGGCCATTGTGCTACTGCTGCTCCCTGCCCGCAGCTGCAAGGCTTGACAGCGTGGAGCCGAGGCACAGCTCTCCTCAGCCCTGCTCAGACAGTCACCCACAGACAGCGGGAGCTGCATGGGGATTTGTTTTTCTTCTTTTCTTGTTTGGTCAAAAGCAACAGGGGACTTTTTTGCCCCCTGAAAGAACAGCAGTGTTTGGTTTGAGAAAGGATGAGGTCAAGAAGTGGCAGGAAAAGGCTGTCTCATTGTGTTTTTGGTTACTTGATTGCCTTTTTGCACCTGCACCAGACTTCCACTGGTGAGAACTGAGGCTCTGCTGGGCTCCCAGAACGGTGCTGTCGCAGAGGAAACATCTTCCACTCTCCAGTCGCATCCTGTGTTTTCCTTCTCACTCTGTCATCACTTTACAGAGTCAAATCCCGAGCTCACGTTGCACATTTCCACAGCCATCCACCCTTGTGCTCCCGGCTGTGGTCAGGATGGGAAAGTGGCAGCCACCAGCAGCAAAGGGATTAACTGGCCGGTGACTTTAAGGGCTCTCTTCCCATTAGGGATATACCTCTTGGTTTTCTCCAGTCTGTTCTCCACAAATAAAGAGAAATACCGCAAAATGAGGAGTTTAAGAATACAAAAGAAGAAAGGAAGAATAAAAGAGTTTTGCGAATGAAAGGCTTGAGAAGAAAAAAATTTTAGAAAGAACAAAATAGAATTCACAGGTCATGTTTCTGGGCTATTTCAATAGCAGTTTAATTCAAATAAATTCCTCTGTGTGTGTTGGAACTGCCTTCCCCAAGATCAGAGACCACCAGGAATGCAATTGGGATACAAGGCTGAGAGGCAAAGGATTTTCCATTCTTAGTTTGGCAAATGGGTCATGCTCTGACCTTCAGTGAGTCACTCATCTGCTCGATGCCTCCAGTTTTACCGAGGTTACAACTGCTGACTTGTTTCTAAGGATTTGGAAACACTCTGGGGCCACACAGATACAGAGAATTACAGAGAACTCGTTTTAGGTTAATGGCTGCAACAATTAAAGGGAATCAGTTCTTTCCCACCGGGGGCTGTGGCTCCACGTCAAGTTAAGCAAACAGCTCAGCTGCTGCTGCAGCGCCTGCAGGGAGGGACTGATCCATTAAAAATCTCGTTTTGCTGGACACCTTGTTCAGAGGCTTTGGTTTATGCTGGTTACCCATAATCTGGATCACGTGTAGATGATAGGCTGGTGTGCTGCAGTTGGAGCCTTTCCTGTTGTGCTTTTCAGGGATGTGCAGTACGTGCCTTGTATTGGCTCCAGGGCACTGTGCACAAGATTCTCTGCATGCGATGGTCTCTGGATTCTAATAACTAATTGGGCAGGTTGATGGTGAGCTGACATCTGTCCAGTCCTATTGGCACCTCCGTGGTGTGATTTTTGACTTAGGAAACTGCTATGTGAAGCAGGCTTTTTTCCTGCCAATTAATTTTTTTTTTCCTAGGATGATGTTTTGGGTTTCTTTTCTTTTCCTATTTCTGCTCTAACTTTGCCTGCTCTGCCTATTCTAAAGGCTGAAGTAGGTTAGCCCCTCTTCTCCTTCCTGCTCCCACACAGGCACATTTTGAAAAGTACCACAGTCTCAAATTTGCAATCTGTGCAGTTTCAGTGTGTCAGATACTCCAGTCTCTAATACCAGCTATTAAGGCTGTGTTTAGTCTAGCAGTATTTGAAATAAATTTAAGCTGGTGGAATGTGAGAGGACTTTAGAGATTGCAGGAAAAGAAAAGTTATTCCAAGAAAACCCATATACTCTCAGGAACCCCAGAGGCAGCAAGAGAGAGAAGAGAAATAGGTTATCTATAGCCCAGGCAAATAAAATATTCTTATTATAACTCCATGGGCACTATGCCAGCTCCCTGCAAGCAATATTTCTCTTTGCATCTTGCTTTGCCAGTTAATTGGACATCTATTATTTCATGATTTCAGCAGGAAACATAGCCTGAGTGATGACTTTGGTACCCAGCCCAGTGCTACTGTGCACTTGCTGAGCCCTGAATTGTGGAAATGCTTCCAGTGGGTCTCTGCTCCTTCTCCAAGTGTGTGTGTGAATTGTCAGTGCTGCCTGGTGACATTTTCTAGGGACAGTGGGTCTGTGGCATGTTCCTCCAGCATACTGCTCTGCCTGTGATGTTCAGGGCCCTGCAAGGATGGAGGCAGCTCCTCCTTCCCCTTCTCCTGCTCCTTTCCTTTCCCTGCCTCAGGGACATGGGGGCAGCTGGAGGACAGATCAAAGCCACACAGCATGTGCAGGGATGTGCCAGCCCAGGGCTGGTCCCCAATGCCCAGTTCTCTCTGCCAGATTATTTGGTCAGTTGTATCCAGAAACTGTGATGGAGCAGCTTATTTTAAGATGATACCTTTTTTTTTTCTTTTTTTTCAAGATCCTGATTTTGTAAGTGAGTTTATTTACCCTTCCTACCCAACTCTGGGGTTATCCACCCGCAGACCAGAGCCTGAGCATCATTATTACTGCCTGCCTCGATGCTCACGATGAATTGTTTGCTGACAAGCTTCAGACCTGCAATTACTCAGAGAAATTATTCAGCAAATAGTTTTGAATAATGTACCCCTTTGAGAAATTTGAGTTGTTTTGCAGGCAAATTCCAGACAGAGAACATGCTCAGGAAGTTGTAGCTTTCAGCACATTTTCCCCTCTGTTTGCCAGGCTGTGGAGTTGGCAAAGCAACTTTATCCCTTTCTGATACCCTCACCTAGGATTAAAGTGTTCCACCAGACTCATGTGATGCAGGCTGAGGGTGCCCACTGCTCTGACACAGCTCAGGCACTCAAATCCCCCCCACATCTCCTCCTTGATGATGATCTCAGTTGCTTTTGTCTTCCAGTCCAGCTTCCCTGGAGCAAGGCAGCAGGGATGTCTGCATCCATACATGTTACCAGCAATGCAGAGCATCAGGGTTTGGAGAGCTTTGACACCTGCCTGGTGTCACCGATTTTGGCCAGTATTGCCTCTGTGATCTGAAAAATCAGCACCTTAAATTGCTGCAGAGCCTTTGAGCAAAGGGGCTGTGGAAGAGCAGAGTCAGGAGAGGTCCCTGTGAGAATTCACATCCTGAGAGCTACAAGAAGAGGAAAAAGCAGCTTTTGAAGTCCAGTTTCTGTAGGTTCCTTCCCTGCCCACCTGCCAGAAGAGCCCAGTGCAGGATGTTTTATAGCTGGGGAAGGAGAGCTTTTGGCAGGAAATACTAAAATGAGTGACATCACTTTGCAGCTCTGTCTCTTGGTCTCTGAGTCCCATCAAGGGGCTGATCACTGTGGAGTAAAAAGATGGCACTTGCTAGCTGGGAATCATGAGGGCAAGGAGCTGAGGACCTACCTGTCTGTTTTCAGGGCAAGCAGCTTTCAGTCATCTGCTCTGGACTTCACTGTGCAAAGCAGTGAATGACAGAGGGCAGAACCTGGACTCCAGCCCCTTAGGGATCCACCTCAGTGAATGCAACACCTTCATCTTTTCCACCACAAAGGGGACATGAGAGGAGGAAGGGGAAAAGTCACACAGGGCATGAAGAAGTGTGGAGGAGCCACACTGCCATAATGGTCAGCAGAGGTTGCCGAGAGAGGCTGTGGATGCCCATCCATGGGAATGTTCAAGGACAGATGGGGCCCTGAGCAACCTGATCTAGCATGTGGCACCCCTCCCCATGGCAGGGGGGTTGGAACTAGATGGTATTTAAGAGCCTTTCAGACCCAAACCAGTCTATGATTCTATGAAACGGCCTGTTCTGTGTTTTGGAGCTGCCAGAGAGGGAGGATGGCAGTGCTGCCAGGGGCTAAAGGCTTGAGAATCCACGGGCCATGTGCTGCACGTTGGCTTGACCCGTGCCTGTCGCAAGGAGCCAGAGCATCTCTGTAAACAGAAGTGGCTGTGCCCTCACCGGGGCCGGTGTTTGCATAATTGAAGCTCTATGGCCACAATCTGTCAGCGGGAGAGCGGCAGAGGAGGAAACAGCTTCAGACGCTTGTACGCAAATTCTTCTGCCCAAAGGTAGGACAGGAATACAAATCACCTCCTCTCTCTCTCCCCCTCTCTCTCTCTTGGGCTCTGTGCGCTTACATTTGCAACTTCTGCATATTCAGCTACGTTTGAAACACTCCCCAAAAATCCCGCAGCCCCTTCCTGAAGATGGTGGGAAATTTCCTTTCTCGGGATGTTTTGCCACCTAGTGCCCAGCTGGGAAATCTCATCCGTCTGCACCTTGGGGAGGCAAAAGCACCAGGAGTGACATTTGGGGGGGCATAAATATTTCAGGAGGGAAAAGTGATGCAGGAGCCTAGGTTTAGGTACTTTGGTGGGTCAGACTCATTAGGAGACAATAGGGCATACTGGTATCTCATTTCTGACAATGGGCTTCAAATTCTAGAATTGTTCCATTGCTGTAATTCCTGTTGCACCTCTGAAAAGGTGATGCTGGAAAGAGTGAAGAAAATATAGAAGCAAAGAGCTGCTGACCTTAGGGATGGGTATCACAGAGTAGAGTTGGATGTGAAGAGGAATGGCAGAAAGGACAGGGATGATCCAGAAGAAAATCAGGCAGGAAAACAAGTTCCATCAGTCACCAGTTTGGGTCTGTCTTGGTTCTCTCATCCTTCAGAGTGCAGCTTTCTCCTGCTGTCCAAGTGTTTTGTAGATTTGGAGCTGCTGGTGGAGCTCTGAAGAAGACCTCTGCCTAGTTTCCAGCTGGCTGAGAGCACATCTCACTGCTGCTTCCCTGCTCAGGAGATGCTGGTGATGGGCAGGACAAGTCTGTGCATAGTGGGCTGAAGGTTTGTCAAATAATGATGGAACAACAGCACTACTGACCCAGACAGACTCCAGCTCAGAGCAAACTCCCTGCATGCCTGGAAACCAAACAACATCACCTGGGAAGCCAGGTCCATGATGGATTCTCTATGTCTCTCTCTCCCCCCCTCTCTCTTTCTCATTGCTATGACAGGTTGCTGATGATGGAGAAATGCCAGTTTGGTGGAGAAGGGTGAGAAGGCTGAAGGCAGAGATGGAACTGAAGAAACCCAGGTAAGCAAAGCCTCCAGAGCATCTGATTCACAGTCAGTGTGCCAGCTCTCACTTGCCACCTGCCCTGCAGACAGGGGACAAGCAGCCCTTCCAACAATTTCTAGCATGGGCATGTGGCATTTCTCACCATCACCAGGTTTCACTGAGAAAGAGAGACCTGGAAAGCCCCTGTCAGAGGAGAGTTCCTGCCTCTGTGAGGGGCAGCCTTAGAACAGCACCTGGAAACTGAGGAGGACAAACATGCAGTGCCTGAGCAATGACTTGGTGCTTCTTGTAGCCAGGAGCTGACTTAGGAGAGAAAGTCCTGTCCTGAAGAATCCTATCACAAGCATCCTGTGCTCCTGGAGAGGCAGACACCCAGGCTGGGTGTTTTGCTGCCTCAGGGGCCAGTCTGCCCAACTCTGACTTCAGTCAGCATTGTCATGGTATCGAGCACCACGGCTGGTTCAGCAGCAAGGACAGGCACTTGTGTCCACAGCCTTCTGTCACTTTGTATTTGTGCTGCCAAGTAATCTGGTGTTGCATGCACCCGATGTGACCAAGCACTTGGAGCTCACAAGGGTCAGATTTTCAAAGCTATCCTAAATATGCCAATAGGTGACTAATGGCTTCTAAGTGCACTATGCTCTAAGAACCCTGAGACATACAAAGGAGCTGAGATAAGACAGGAGAGGGAAAAGGCTTTGTATCATTCTAAAAAAAAGCTGCAACTCTCAAGTGTTTTAAAAGAATGTGTCTAATGTCTAATACGAATTTCTAATGATAAGAAAAACATGAAAGAAATGCCTTAAATGTTTCAATGTCTTTATTGATTGGTATTATAAAGTATGTATTACTAAAGCATGTTCTGTCATGGTTCTGCAGCAACTGATAAACAGCATCTTCAGCAAGTGTTCTCACAAGTTGGTTTTTCTTTTTATATTCCCCTGGTCTGTGAAATGCAGCTCTCTGGAGCTGAGCTTACCCCTATCTATTTATCTTAAGAACAAAGTACCAAAATATCACTGCAGCAGATACACGAATGGTCTCAAATAATATCCTTCTGATGGGCTTAAAAATAGAAATAAATCATTGCAAAACGTGGTCATCATCAATGGCTGGAACAAATATAGAACCATTACTACACGCTTTTTAAATAAATTACTATTCAAGTTTAAAAGTAATCAAAATCCAGTTTTGCTGTTTGCTTTAAAAGCTCAGATGTCAGAGGAGTCTTGGTCAGAGCAGAGATAAGGCTTTTCTCACCATAAATGAGAGTTGATGTAAGTAACAATATCCGTGTCTCTGACCTGTGACAGACACCAAATTGAGGAAGAAACTACAGTTCCAAATCACACGAAGTCAGCAGGAAATCTTTTCCAGATTGCTTTTATCTCCAGCTGGGAAATGTGGTGAAATGTAGAATTCCCTCATGCCTCACAAAAATTGGTGGTTGAAGTAGCTCGTTTATAAATAATTTAAGTTCCATTTATATGGAATGAAGATTCCAGTATCTCACTGGGTCATCATAAAGACAATCAACAGCTTCTATCCTGTTACATCACAATTCCCTGCGGAAATCCCCTTTTTTTGTCCTTGAGACATGGTGTTGAAGTCTTGATGTGAGCAGGTGGGGAGGCAGGGCTCTGATTCTGCTGAGCCATCAGCCAGGCTTCAAAGCTGCATCCCGAAAAAACCAAACCTCTCAATTTGCCTGTGTCTGGGATATGTTACAGAAGCAAGGGAATTACATTAAATAGTCTTTATAGAGTCCAGAGAGTCAATAATTTTAATGCTGGATTCTTTTCAAGGTGCTTTTTAATTTGTCATTACTCTTTAAATGGGTTTGCTTAAAGAATTGTGCAGTTCAGGTAAGGGCTAGGAATCCTGGGCTGTTTTCTACAGAGCTGCAACAAGACAAAATCCAATGAAGCACCATTTCAGATGTTCCAGAACCCACTCTCAGGTAGCTGGAGTATCTCTAGTGCACTCCCAGCTGTCAACAAAACCTGGGGCATGGAAGTACTAATAGCTTTCAATAGGTCTGATGAGATATCACACTGCAGTAGCAGACACAGGAAAAAGCATGACTTCTATTAATTGTACGTCATCTTAAGGATCTTTGGGCCAGCTATGTCATGGAGAAGTGTACTATTTCTCCAAGAGCTGCAGAATCTGTGATGGTGGAGATTGAATCCAGATAATCACGTGTTTTGGGCACATATCTGAAAACAGCCTTGAGAAAAACTTGGATTAGTGCTGAGCAATTTAACAGAGGGCCATGCCAAATCGGCATCATCTTCTTACAATTGCTCATGACTTTGTCCTAGTGACTAACACAGCATGTAATTCTCTAGGAACAAGGTGTGAGTGTTTGGGAAATCTTTATATAATCTATGAAAATTGGAAGGAAAAGATGAGGAACATGAATTCTTTATGTGGATGCAGTGAAATCTTTCCTGTTGATGGCAGGTGCCTTAAAGAGAGCAGAGGTGAACTCCATGAGTGCCTGGGACATCTGGGCTTGGGAGGAGGAGTTTCACTGGAAATCCAAGCTGACCTTGGGGATGTGGGGCAGCAGGGCATGGGAGACCAACCCCTGGCATGGTGGAGGGGCTGGGTGCTTTCCTGTGTGCCAAAGATGAGCCACCAAAGAGCACAAGGATGAGACACCACCAACCCAGGGTGAGTCTGGCAGAGACTTCTGTGAAGTACCTTTATTCTTTCTGAAAGCATTGTGTGGGCTTGAATTCAAACCTTTCTTCTGAGTTGGCTCCACATCCTGTCCTCTCTGTGGATTGAAAGAGAGAGAGTTCAAAAACAGTTAGTTAGTGTTTCTCTTTGGATGCTCTCTTAGGTTTATGTGGCTTGGAAGAGGGAGGAGAAACGTGCACAGAGAATTTCCTAGTTGATCTCTAGCATGGGATTCATGTGTTTACACCAGAGTGACAACAGAGGTACCCTACTTTGCTAATTTCTTTGAAGACTACAGGAAAAGAGAGCCTGTGGAAAGCAGTCCCTCACCTGGTAGGGAAGATTCTGTGTTATGGAGCCAGGAGCTCTTCTGGATTTTGCAGGTGCTTTTGCACATCCTACACCCTGACAGTCTCAGGTCACACCCTGACCTTGTTCTGCTCTGTCTCGTGTCTGCTGGACACAGCAAATGACTCTGACTCAAGTTCCCCCGTGTCTCAGCTGTTTCTGTGACACCCAGTAGATGGTGCCACCAAGTAGCACATTCACAAGAGCAGTTTCTTGTCGGAGGTGTTTTAAGTTTTCTTCAATCACTGCACATGTCTTAGGATCCAGCAGAATTCCTTCCTTCCACCACGACAAAGAGTTTTCCCCCCAGGCCTTGGATATTGTCACAGAAAACATTCATACTTTAATTTTCCCCTATTTTCATCATGTCATCTAATTAGCATCATTTTTACTGTACAAATATTTAGAGAAGAAAAAAGGAAAAAAAAGCGACTAAGCTGTGATCATTCATTTTTGAATTTATATAATTTCCCCATCTTTTCAAGTTTTTTGAGTAATATTCAGTGCTCAGATTTTTTTTTAATTGGGACAGAATCTGTTGTTAATAAACTCCTGTGAAACAAGCTGGTTTGGATAAGAAATTATAGGAATGAGTGAGTGCTCAGCACCTTCTCACATCTTGAGAATCTTTGCTCTTTATTTTCTACCCCCTTAGCAGCACATTTGCAAGTGAAAGATCCACTGATGGTTCTGTCCTTGGCCAGGCTGGAGGTTTTAGAAATTCATTTCTTGTAACCAGAGCTGGCAGAAAAGGAACAAATGGTGAGCTCCATTTCCATCCTAGATGTCTTCTGCTGCACCAGCCCCCAAATGAGAATCCCTCCTGTGTGGCACAAATACTTTGATAATTCAGGCTGTCAACTTGTCTGCAAAAACCAGAAAAAGAGATATGAGAGAAGGCTCCCCTGTGGGTAAAACACAGTACTTAATTCCTGGTCCTTTGTTTGTGATTTTCTTGGAAATTTCACCTGTGGAGCATTTGTTTTCCTGTGTCTCAAATCATGGCCTTCTTTTTGCAGGCTGTTTAAATATTTGCCTTCTCTGCCCTTCTCATCCCACCATACTTCAAACCAGAGAAGGGAACATTTATCCACATGCAGCCTGGAAGATGCTTTGTCTGAGTGAGTAACAAATACTTGCAGTTTAATAAAGACTGGAGTTTTCAGTCTTTGAGAACATGTATTACAGCCTCAGTTTGGAATAGGTGATGAGGTGATTACTAAACCCTGGTTGCCATGGGGAAAGAGAAGAGGGTGATTGCTTTTTTGATGGAAGAAACTAAGAGGTACCAACAGTAACTTACTGCTAATACACGCTCAAGGTGCACTTGGCATCAGTGCATCTGGTGGGGAGAAGCAGTCAATCTTACTAATGTCTGAGGTGTCAGCTTTAGCAGCACCAGTTATTGATGCAGAAGGTCAGCTTTTTGTGACTGGTCATTCCTTGCAACCTCCCTCGAGCTTGGTGTGACTGTGGGAGTGATTCCCACAAGGGTGCTTGATTGAATTTGTGAGCGGTTCAGGGGTACTCACAAATCAAGCAGACATTGGCCACCTACAAACAGGAGTAAAGCATCAGACCAAAATAGGATCTGGAGGCTGAGGGATTCTTAATAAGGCAGATTATTGTGCTGGTGTGCTGAAGAGAAGCTCCTGCCTTAAAATTCCAGGGGCTCAGGAGGAAAGCTGTTCAGTGTTGGGGCGGCTCCTGGGGGTGCAAGGATACCCCAGCTGAGCGGTGCGTGCCAGAGGGTTTGTATCTGTGCTTTGGTGCCTGGAGCACAAGGAAGAGACTGGCTCCTTGATTAGATACAGTGGACTCTTCCCAGCCTGGGATAAAGCTGCAGTAATCCCTCCCCTGGAAAAACAGGCAGGCAAGGGGAATATGAGAAGGGAGTGAGACTCTAGCAGAGCAGAGGTTAATTTCTGTCACTTTGGTGATCACTTTGATGGAGACTTCACAGAATCCACGGCTGCTGGTGCCTGTGACACCCTCTGCCACCACCTCACAGCCTTGGGGAGGCATCCTGACTGTAGCACCTTTCCAGGGCAGAATTTGGTCTGGGAAAGCAACACCAAACTGGCTGAGATGGGGCTGAACATTTCTTCAGGAGCTCAAGAGTGATAGAGGGGCTGGAGTAGATGATGGCTGCTCTGTCTGCTGGTGCTGAGAGGCTCTGAGCACCTTCACCCTTTCCTACACCCCCCTCCTGTAGAATGTGGCTGAGGGCTGCCCTCATTGTCTTGTTTCTCTCTAAAATGGGAAGTATTTTGGATGTAACTATTGAAAAAATGGGGTAGGTCCTGCCTTCTTCATCAGTTATCCCCTAGTATTTCGGAGGGGTTCCTGCACAGGAAGCAAATCAACCCATTTGCTCTGGGTAACTGTGGGTTCTCCACTTTGCTCTTTTTCTCCTCTTGGTGCTTTTCATGTTGGAAACAGTTCCCAAATAGCCAGAGTTTTTGGAATGACACTTCTCTTATCATCATCCTTAATGATCAGACAGTGGTGGAGACACATCACTGTAATTGTGTTTGTCTCCTTCACTGGCTTTCCCTTGTAAATTTGTTCCTTGCATTTGTTTCTGGATGGCAGATGTGTTAATGGCTGGGCAGTTTACTGTGTTTATCTTTTGTATGCTGTATATTTTGGATATAGAAACAGTGAGAAGAGATAAGCATGAAGAAACCACTTCTGCATTAATGCCAGCAATTCTGACATTATAAATATATATGAGAGAGTTTCCATGATTATATTTTAATGTTTTGTTTAATGAACTGACTCTCTGGGGATGAAACAAGAGAAAACCTCATTTGTATAATTTAAATGGCTAGCAATAAAAATAGGAGCAAAGAAAGGACCAATTAAACAGCCATGCTTTCAAACCCATGCAGATCCCATTCCCTTAGAAGATCCAGTCCCTGCAATGGAGCCTGTGTGGCTCCAGCCCCTTCTTTCCTGGACAAAAGCCATGGGCTATGGAGCTTGTGGCACCAAACTCCTGGCACCTCCTTAAGGATGGCAGGATTGAGGGAAGTCAAGTCAAGCTGAGGCTCACGTGGTGTTACAAGGGAGGCATGGGGACCATTTTGAGAGGCAATGGAAAGGACAGCATGGACTGGCAGGGGCAGTTGTCCTCCCCATCCCCTCTGTGAACAGCAGACCATCCCATAGTAAGAGGTGAGGCATATAAAATATGACAAATTTGTGTAGTCCCTGTGTTTGTCGTTTGGTTCTTGAGCTGTTCCTCCTAGCAGAAGTGCTCACCTGTGGTTACTTGGTTTAGGTACCCTCTTGTTACTTCACAATCTGTGCTGTTTTCAACTCTGTCTGTGCCCAGCTCTTGGTTCAGGGTTGCATTCCATCATCTCACCCCTTTGCTTGCAGATTTCTCTTATCCAGCACAACATGCCAAGGAACAAAAACTACAGTTCCTAGCTTTTCTCACAGTTGAGAAAAGGACTTGGGAAAAAACAGCCCCAGCAAACCCCACAACAATAATCTATAAAAACATTTCCCATGGGCAAAGGCTACTGGACCAAACATGCTGAAGCTTATCAGCACAAATGAAACTCTGCATTTCTCTTTCCCACTCCTTTTGAGTTCTCCCACCAGTTCTGCACATCTCTGCTCACAAGGAGCAAGATACAGGCCTTCATCAGAAAGTGCCATGCCCTGAGAGTTTCCTCCAGTCACTTATAATTGCCAGCATGAGAGGAGTCCACAGGTTATGGGAAACCAGAAGAGACCTATTTCTGGAATCTCACCTCCAAATGCGTATTCACTAGAGGTGTATCCACCCTTTTCATTGGTTTAATCAGGTGTCAGTATTACAAAATTGTCCATCCAAAAAAATGGCCCTTATTTCTGTGCTACAAGAGCAGGCAGCAAAGATTGCCTCTGGTTTGGCAGCTTCAGTTTCAATCTGCAGTTCCCTGCAGATAAGAAATTTAAGTTCTTGCTGTCCAGTTGTGTTCTACCTTTTGCAGCCAAGCCAGGAACAAAGAGCTTTCCACATGTCCTGGCAGTGCCTCTTTTGGCTTCCCCTGGCAGTAGGTGTGGAGGAAGGGGAGCTGCTCCATTACCACTTTCAGACCCCCACATCCATCACTGTCCCCCCTGCTTTCCCAAGTTTTGCTTTTTGCTTGATGAAGCAAAAGACTGGGAAAGAGTTGTTTGCTGTTTCTAGTTCTGGCTTCCAGTTCTGGCACTGAGCCTTGCAGAAAAGCTTTGCTGTTTCCATGACAAATTTGGCAGCTTTCTGGCTTCTGGGCTGTCATGCCTGGACTTCAGGAAGAGAATTAAGGAGATGAGATCAAAAAGAGCATTTTGTTATTTGCGAGCAAAGCCTTTCCCGTCCTATTCAGTCTTCCCACGCTGTGAGTGCAGATGCAGAAAGGTGGCTGCTGTAGGTGTTTTCCTTTCAGGATGTGTGTCTGTAGATCCATTTGAATCCACACAGCTGGTCCTGTGTGACACGGTCTTGGTTAAGCCATGACTTTTCACTCACAGCCTGGGCTCACACAGACATTCACCAACTTTTGGAGGGACCACGGTGTTCTAAACTTGATATGTTTACGCTGTAGTTGGAAGTATATTCATATGTATGCATTCTTTATTTCTGAAGTCTACAGGAAAAGCCCGTACAGATGGAAAACTATTTATTCTTCATTATCTGAATTTTTGCTGGAAGAAGCTGCACATCATCAGGACTGTGTCATTCCCTGCCAAAGGCAGCCTCAAGGGAGGGGCTTAAAATCTCTCATACCAAATTGCTAGAGGACACAGTTGTCCATTTTGGCCCCTGACAGTCTGTGTGGAGCAAGCAGTTGGCCAAAATGTATCCATTCTCAAGACCTAAGGGCAATGAAAGCAGTAGCAAGAATTTCACCTTTCTGCAGGGAGAGAAAAGAATACATTGCAGCTCAGACCTCTTTGAGAGATCTAATGTGGTATTTATTTCAGATATAAATTTGACTGTATAAAAATGACACCTTTTTACTCAGCCTGTGGTGCCAGGTCCAGCTCTCACTTGTAAATTAGGAGTAGATCCATTAAGGCCATGGAATTACAGCAGCTGATGTGACAGCAGCCTCACCTTGGCAGTATTTCATTCACTGCGTGCTTCACTCTTATCTCCTGCGGGTATGAATCAGAAGAAACTCTGCTGAAGCCAACAGTGGTGGAAAAGGAATGAAAGAGAAGCAGGACCTGCACGTTTTTGGGGAGCAAGGAGCCTGGGCACGCTCTCCTGTTACAGAGGAGCAGCATCTCCACTGCCTCACTGGGCAGTCAGAGCCGTGCTGGAGAGGTGACAGCAAAAAGGCTTTTGCACAAACTCTTGGTCACTGTCTCATGTTGCTGCGTGGATGCACCTCTGCACCTGATGTCCCACGTGGACCTTGCAGGGCTGGTTGTGCCCCCACAATCTGTTTCCCCTCCCACTCACAGAGGAGCAGAGTGCAGCCCTGCCCCTGCCACGAGCATTTAGGAGGAAGAATTTGGATAGTTTTGCCATTTCATATCCTTTCCTTGATGCATTGCTGCCAGGGGCTGTGTTGGGTTGTCATCTCCTGCAGGAGAACATCCCACCTTCGTGGAAACTTCATGAGTCAGCCTACTCCAAATACCAGCGTGTACTGAGAGGCAGTGCAGGAACTTATTGTTTGCTCCCATGCATTGCAGGAACTTATTGTTTGCTCTCATGCTACCAGAGCCCAGAAGAACAGTCTGACAAAGCAGAAGGGCTGGATGCAGCCTCAGGAATTCCAAGTTCAGCTCTGAGCTGAGGGAGGCAATTAGTGAGGTGCCTGAGTCACAGTCCCTCAGCAATTATGCTGCATCTCAGGTGCAGCTACCACTTACCTGCTGCTGCTTGTGCCCAGTCATGCTGGAAAAGGTCTTCCTCCAGGCATGTGACTTTGTGAGATCCTTGGGCTGCCTCTGGTACTGATTACAGCAGATTTAATAGTGTTATTAGTTTAGCCAGTGAGACCTTTATCAGAAGAGATTAGCAGGTGGATGAGAGCTTTAATATCCTTGGCAGATCTATTTCGCCCCCAGTAATTGCCTTAAGATGGTTTTATTTCACTGTCTGGACTTTCTCTCCTTCCCCTTTTTATCTTTTAGCTTATTTCCTGAATGTTTTGCCACATTTTCCTTCCTCACACTAAGAAATAGCAGCTCGCGACTTGTGAGCACTGGGTAATGGGATACATCTGCCAAAAGACTCATTCACAGAGCCCTTTAATTCAGCAGCTCCATTCTTGTGGCTGAATGGCTGAGGACAGGAAGGCAGGGGCTGACTGAAAACACCTCAAGTGGAAAATTAAGAAAGGCAGCGACTCTGCAGCATCTGGGGCAGCAGCCTGCACACCCAGGAATGCTGGTGCTTTTGTTTGGAGGGGCTTGGCCAGCCACAGAACAGCCACCTCTGGCAGGGGCAGGGGCAGGGGCAGGGGGAAGCCACTGCTCACTACTCTGCAGATTGGCCCCAGAGTGCCTGGCAGAGGGCTGTGGATGGGAAATGCCTGCCAGGTAAAGGAATGGTTTAAGTTTGGTGATTTTATCCTACAGTGCACACAGCATTTTGTGCTCCTCAGTGCCATAAAACCTCACAGAGGCAAGGGTATAGCATGTAGGGACAAGCTGTTAATTCCCAGATCTTTCAGGTGCAGAAATACTTCATGTGTATTTTTCAAAATAAATTATCCTTGGATAGTTCACCCACCCCCCAGTGTGCAACATACACCAGTTGTCTTAGAGTGCAACGAGTAAAGGAGGAAAAAGTTGAGCGTAGAAAACATTTAAAATCAAAGGTCACACTGCAGCTCCATCAGACTTCCCATTCTCCCCATGGGGTGAGGATAATCACAAGGTAATCAGTGCCCCCTGCTCTGGCAGCCCTGAGCCAGCTCCTCACCAGTGCACTCTGGACATTGATTTCTTCTGGAGGTGTCTTGCAATCAGCAAGAGACACCAAACAGGAGCACGCTGGTGTAGATTCCTCACTTGGAAAAATATTCTCTGCAAGTGCTGCGTCCATCTTTTTTGCTGAAACATTTTAAAATATTTCCTGGTTGTTTCAAGCAAAGGAAGAAAAAAATCTCTAGATCAGGGCAGCCAGGAGCCTCCTTCAGGGGCTGGCAGAGGAGCCTGGAGGTGGCAGTCACATGAGGCTGCACTGACTTTGCAGCTGTGTTGTGTCAGTTCTGAGTCTAAGGGCTTGGCCTAAAGATGCTTAGCAGGCAGAGAAAGCAACTACTGCAGTTCTTGTGCCCCTGGGCTGATCAAACCAGTAGTCATTCATCCCCAGAAATTTTGGGAAATCTTTTATGATCCCTATACATGCCAGGCAAGCAGCACTTTCCTGGAGGCTGAGTTTCCCAGAGGGCTCCACCAATCTCTTTGGTTGTACCTGCTGCTCTTTTATTTGCTCTTCTAGCAGCTGCCAGTGATTTATTTTCATGACAAATATAATCAAAAATGTAAACTGAGGTGCACTGTTTTTTTCCTAGAAGATTCACAGTGATACTTCTCTGATTCTTTCCAAGGGCATCACAACACGCTGAAACCCAGGCAAGCCCTGCAGTCTTCCTGTTCTTTTGGATATTTCACGTCAGAAGAGCTCAGGTGTTGTTTGTGGGATGTGCTGTGGTGAAGGGAGTGCAGGAGGAATTATGCTGGGACTGCTGGTGTTGTGGGTAACTTGGCAGCCAGCTTCCATCCTATTTTGAATGCCAGCATCTGTAAGAATAATGGGTAGAATACCAGCAGGCAGGAGTTTCCCTTTGGAGGGCATTCTTCTTTCTGGGATGCTGCAGTGAAAGTGCTGACCCCTTGAGAGGGCTGATGAATATTAGAAGAGGGATGGATCTGTTGATTCTGTTGTGTTGCACTGAAGTGGGCACCATGCACCATCCCCTGGGGCTCCTCAGCTCTCTCTCTGGAAGTGCCTGAGTGAGCATTTCTCAGCCTGGCTGTGTCAGCATTAACGTGCCCTACCTCCAGGTGACTGTACCTTGCAAAGTTTTACCACTGATCAAATTATTCCAGGCCTGAAATCATCCTCTGCTCTTGCCTTGCTCTTTAATGTGGAAGGATTTTTCATAGGGATGTAAAAAGAAGGGTACTGAATCAATCAAACCATGCTCAGCCCAGCAGCCAGCTCCCAATGACGGATGGTAGCATGTCCTGGGAAGGAGCAAGAGTGGAAGTTACAGGTTTCAGAAGTTTCATCATCCTTCTAAAGATGGCCTTTTCTGCTGTGAAGGGTCCTCTCCTTTTGGACACTTTTTATTGCTTTCAGCCCTCACCACTTCCTCTGCCTGTGAGCCCAGCAGCTGCCACAGTGTGAGAAGAGGGGCTGCTTGCCCTCACACATCCTGTGTAATCCTTTCACTGGCTTCCCCTGAGTATTCTGTTATAAGGAGCAGTGATTCATCAATCTCCATACAAAGGCAACGTAGCAGTCATGATTGAACGTACCTCAGTGATACCTGGTACGAAAGATTGTCTCTTTTCCATCTCCCTGGTGGTTCCCAGAAAATAAACCTGTCACATCTTTGAGGCAGTACTGACAGTACGAGAACAGATAATGGAATATGCCTGAGAGGGTTACTGAGCAGCAGCTGCCTGTAAGTCCTTACCACTGCAAATGGATTCAAGCACTGGAACAGGCTGCCCAGGGCAGTGGTGGAGTCCCATCCCTGGAGGGATTTAAAAGATGTGGCACTTGGGAACATGGTTTGGGGGGGGGCTTGGCAGTGCTGGGTTAGTGGTTAGACTTGATGATCTTAGAGGTCTTTTCCAACCTAAGTGATTCAGTGATTCTAAGACTGTTCTAAACATCCTATTTTGGTAACGTGGTAAGATGCCTGTATTGATTCAAACAGCAAAGCAGAGATGTATGACCCATGGGGGAAGAGTGGGACTGAGATGCATTAGCAGCATTGCTGTGGGGAAACATTGTCCTTGAGACACCTAAAATTCACATTTCCAGCCTGCCTGGGCACATTTAGAGAGAAAAACATTTCCTCAACCACACACTGAGTACGAGACGTTTGGCTGGAGCTCCTATGAAGAAACCATCTGTGTTCACCAGCCAGAGCTGTGTCTGCTCCCTGTTCCTCGAAGGACCAGGAGTCCCTTGAATGCCCATCAAAGCTCCTGCCATCTGAAACGAGTGTGTGGCCTGGAGGACACTCAAATGTCTTGTCAGCCCTAAATATAAAGAGATCTTTCATGAGATAGGAGAGGGAAGAAGCCACCTTCCTGAATGCTGAGATTTCACCTCTCTGGGATTCAGGATGAGTCAGCCAGGCACCGCTGAGTTCTACAGACCTGTTCAGGTTAATAAAATCAGTGCCAGATCCTGGGCAGCTCACAGGATGCTGTGTGGCTTCCACATTGACGTCACTGCTTCTCATTTACCCTTGGGTGAGAGTGACCGAAATCCATTACTACCTGGCAGCCACTGGGTAAAGCCCTGGAAAATAAATCAGTGTTCTGCACAGCAAACAGGTGTCTGCAGCACAAAAGGAGCCATTCAGAACAGCAGGGCATGAAGGGATTTTTCATCAGGGGAGTGAAGACATGAATGGGTCATTAGAGCGAGGGGAATTCACAGGCAGAGAGTGATAACAAGGAAAAGCAGGGGGAGAATTCACTGCAGAGACAGTGGAGAAGTGGTTGGAGTGGGGGGGATAGAGAAGAAGCAACCAAGGAGACAAAGAGGAGTTAAGTGTGCAATTTGACTTTATTATAGGAAAACAGGGACACTGAGCAAAACTGGAAAATACATTTAGAAGTGTGAAGAGGAGATAACCTTGCCTAGTGGAAGTGACTTTTGTCACTGTGAATCTCAGCTGTGGGGCTGGAGGAAGGCACGGGCACCTGCATCAGGAGGGGAAGGCCCAGGTATGCTCAGGAGAACACAGTCCCTGGTATTTCTGCCTCCATGGAGGGTACAGAGTCTTCCAGACAGGACCCAGGCATCAGCTCATGAATTCAGAGAAAAGAATTATCCTCTGGGATATTTTCAGATATTAATATCTTGCACCTTTGACTGCATCACTTGATCCTTTCCATTTTCAGAGCCAGGCCACCACAGGGAATGAAGCTGGTCTGGCACCTCCATGGTCTTTGCATTGTAGTTTATTCAGGGCAGGATTAAATATACAGGTCAGGGCAATGTAGGGGTTACAATATTGAGTTACATTTGGTCAGGGGAAGGAGAACATCTTTTTACAGACATGGAATCAGTGGGCATTCAGAGTGAGCTTTTGATATTCCTCAGTCTGCCACATTTTGCCAGCCCTAAAAATATGCCTTGAATGAGAAAATAAAATCTCTACAGGCTTTTCTCCACAGCTACTAAAAGATCAGGCAGTAGGTACACTCCTATATCACCTGCAAAAATGCAGATGTTCTCATCTCTAGCACACATAAAAGCCATAAATCTGGGTAGTTGTAATGTCTTGTTCGTTCATATAAAGAGAATACAAATTGTGGATGGCACTGCCTGGTAAGGAGGAATCTTTCACTTCCCGGGCAGATAATTGTTAACATTAAATGCTATTGAGAGATCATTACAAGGGTTAGGTTGAATGGCTATATTCTTGCCTCTATTTTCTTTTTTTTTTTTTGCCAACAAAAGGCCCCCTGGAAGGCAGCAAGATATTCTATAAAATTTGGATTTCCTTAAACATTGTTCCCTTGTTCAGTAATAGTAATAATAATAAAAAACCCCAATCCTCAGAGGCCTGAGTTCCTTTAAATTCAAAATCCTCTCACAGGGACACTGCTGTGTCCAGTCTGGGTTTGCTAAGAGGACAAACCTGCTGTGCCAGGTGCTGGGGCACAAGTAGATGGGCATGGGCTCTTCTGGCACCAGGAGATAGTGCACATCCCCTCTCCCCTGGCATCAGACAGGGAAGGGGGTCATCTCTGGTATCATTCCAGCCTTTTGGATCTTTGTTGTACGTTTTTTGCCTCCTACCTGTTGCCTGGTCTGATGTGTTTTTCCTTAGATCTTGAGGAGAAAGGTCTCCTTTGTCCATACAGATCCAGTGCTCAGAACAACAGAATCCTCAAGCTTTACTGCAGTCTTTCAATGCTAATAGAATAAAGGTATACTATTTATTTATCAAAGTCTCTTTTAAAGAGGAAGATGGATGAAATAGGCTTTAACCTACTTGTGATGCTCAGGAAAAGCAAGCACTTTGATTTGCTCCTTCCCAGACAAATAGCATTGCATTAGTTGTTTCTGGTTTTATTAGCTATAAACCCCTTTCTATTTTTATTTTCACATGCCATTGACTTTGTTTGGTACAGACACAGCTGAACAAGGCTGGTTTTTCAAGTGCAAATCATGTTAATAGATGCCCAGTTCTTTTTACTCCACACACAAGAGCACCGCTGTAAGAAATAGAGCTTATGCCCAAAAAAATATTTTCCTGTTTCATTTCCTAAATCACCTCTGAGGCCACATTATCCCTTCTGAATTCCCAAATGTGGAATGGTGATGGTTGCTTTAGTACTTCTGGCACGGTCTCTTCACATAAGGAGAATTTATTTGCATGGAGGAATGAAACAATACAAGCAGACGATGAAATCTCAAGTGGTAAAGTGTGTGAAATTCTCCATTTACTATTACTTTTTATGATGCTCTTTCCAGCTTTTCTTCACTGCTTGCGACTACAACTGATGGATTTGGAGCACAGAGTGCCTCTTATCACTGCTCTTCATCAGCAAGTGTGAGCAGCAGCAAGCAGTCAAATCGTTGCTGTATCCAAACAGCATCTCTGCATCCAGGGATGGAGCTGCAGGGAGAGCTCACTCGTTGGGAACTTGATCTGTCTAATTATGTGACTGTTGACTGGGCAACGGGCTGTACATCCAGTTGTCCCCAGTAAAAATAATTTGTCTTAAAATTTCATCTGAGTTAAAATACATCATCTTTTTATCTCATTACCTGTTTCTTTCCTTGTCACAGCATTTTTGAACTGGTATCAAGAGTTATTAGAAGAAAGCTCTTTTCCATCATTAAAATACCGGGTTCAGAAAGATCTCTAGAGTCCTTAAATGCAGATGAGGGTATGAGTGGCACTTCCTGAGAGGAATTACAAGGAAGTGTTCTCACTGGAGTCAGTATTTAGAGGTGGATGCTGACAGGAGTTCAAGTGTTCACACTTGTTCTTATGGCCATGACTTCCCTGGCATCTCCTGTCCATGGCTGGGGTGGAGGAAAGTCCTTTCCTTGCAGGCTCCACTGAACTCCGGTAAGAGAGCAGCTCTGGGGCTGAGGAATGAATTGTCCCATCAGACAGAGAGAAGTTAAAGAGAGAGGCCATCCTTTGGTGGTATTTGCTCTTCATTTCCTTGGCTGATCTGTAGAGGTTCCCAACGAAGCAATAGCATATAGGATTTAGGCTGGAATTGGTAAGGCCAAGCCACTGGGCAAAAGGTCTGAGCTGCAGGATCCAAGGAGAAGGAGTCACATCCTGCAAAGATTTGGGGATGTTGAAATCAATCCAGATGTCCATCAGGTAGACGGGCAGCCAAGAGATGGCGAACAGCAGGACCAGGGCCACCACCATCTGTGCCACCTTCCTGCGGATCTTCAGCCTGGAGGCCGGCAGGGATCGGTTCAGGGCAGAGCTCTCCTTCAGCTGGCTGCTGCGGCTCCACAGCCGGCGCACCGTGAGGAAGCAGATGACCATGTTGAACAGGACGGGCAGGCAGTACAGGGCACAGAAGAGTAGAAAGTTGTAGGCTTGCTTGAGCCTCTCCTGAGGCCAAATCTCCCTGCAGATGGAAAACACCAGGGGCAAGCCCTCCACCACCCCAATCTCATCCCGTTTGTTCATGAAGATCAGGGGCATGCATATCCCTGAGGACAACAACCACACCACCAGGATGGTGCTGAGGATTCTCTTCTGGGTGAAGAAAGACCGGGCGTTGAGCGGGTTGTGCACGCTGTAGTAGCGGTTCACGCTGATGACGGTCAGGCTGAGGACGCTGGCCGAGACAGAAACAGCCTGGATGAAGGGCACTGCCCTGCAGAGGAAGTCCCCGTACACCCAGGCTTTGTAGATGAGGTTGCCCACGGTGATGGGCATGCAGATGCATACCACCATGAGGTCACACACCGCCAGGTTGATGAGGAGGCTGCGGGTGGCACTCAGGCTGGACACCCGACTCCTGCGCTTGCGGGTCAGCACCCTGATGGACATGATGTTGCCCACGAAGCCCACCACAAAGGACACCAAGTACATCACTGTGAGGCTGATGGTGACAGGCTCCTTTGCAAAGAGGAAGAGCATCTTCTCCAGTTCTTCCCACCCCAGCTCCTGGCTGCCATTCCAGAGCCCGCCTTGGGTCTGGTTCTCCTCCTGCCAGAGCTGCAGAGGGTCAGAGAGGGGCCCGGGTTCTGGAGGGGACAAATCCATGGCTGAGTCTCCCCCGGGCAACCTGGGCTAACGGGGCTGAGCCTTCTGCGCTGCTTCCAGTGCTCCGGACATGGCGAGCTGGGATCAGCCCTGCCTGCAAGAGAGGGTGTGGAGAAGGGGTTTCAGCGGGAGCTCGGGGCAGCGGTCTCCCTTCACGGGGAGCTGCCGGACCAGCAGTGGCTTATCCGCAACTTAGTTGAGAAGCGGCCGTGGCGTGGGGCGGCCGGGCCGGGCAGCGCGGCACCGGTACCGACACCGGTCCGGCAGCAGCGGCAGGACCGGCGGGAGCCCCTGCCCGGCCGCGGAGGGACGGTGCCTCCTCTGGGAGGACGGGGAAGGAGCCCCGGTTTCCCCGCAACCCGAAGAGCAGCCCCGGCCTCTGTCCGCAGCCACTCCCCCCGCTCCCTCTGCCCCTCGCTCTTTCCTTTCCCGCAAAGTTGAGTGTCCCGCAGCCGCGCTGCCAGACCCCTGCCCCGGGCTGCCCCCATACCATCGGTCCCCCCCGGTCCCCCCCGGTGCCCCCCGGTGCCCCCCGTTCTCCCGGTTCCCCGTCTCTCCCGCGGTCCCGCGGCGCGGCGGCACTCACCGGGCGGAGGGCGGGCAGCGCCGGCCGGGCTCCTCCCGCCGGCAGCTCTGCCGTGGCTGTGTGCGTGTGTCCGTGCGTCCCCGTGTCCGTGTGTCCGTGTGTCCCCGTGTCCGTGTGTCCGTGCGTGTGTGCGGCGGCAGCGCCCTACCCGCTGTCACAGGCGCGTGCTCGCACCCACGCACCCACCGCACCGCCAGCCCGGCGCACACCCCGCGGCGCGCACACGCTGCACACCCCGCACCCCGCCCCGCACACAGCCCCGCACACAGCCCCGCACACCCCGCACACAGCCCCGCACCCCGCCCCGCACACCCCGCGCACAGCCCCGCACACAGCCCCGCACACCCCGCACACAGCCCCGCACACAGCCTCTCACACCGCTCTGCAACCCCGAACACCGCTCCGCAACACAACCCCGTACCCCGCTCCGCACACCCCGCACCCCGCTCCGCACACCACTCCACAACCCCGCACGCCCCGCACACAGCCTCGTACACCGCCCCGCACACAGCCTCGTACACCGCCCCGCATACCTTGCACGCCCCGCACACGCACAGTCACACACAGAGCCCTGTTCTGCCACACGCACACACGCGGACCCCGACAGACCCTACGCACGTCTGTAGACCCGCACACTCTGTGCACGCTCCCCTTGCACACACTCTGCTGCTCGCACCTTCCTACAGATGCCCTGCACACCCGCAGGTACTCTGAGCATCTCTCCCTCCTCACCCCATCCCGCACCCACTCCCGCACCTCCGCGTGTCCGCGCCCGCACAGCACCCCCAGACCCTTCCTGCCCACCCCGCACCGCACACGGCGGCGCGGCTCAACCCCCGCAGCCCCCTCGTACCCCAAGAACACACAGACACAGACACAGACACAGAGACACACACACAGACACACACACACACACTCACAGACACACACACACTCACACACACACACAGACACACACAGACACACACACTCACTCTCACACACACACTCACACACGTACACACACTCACACACACACACACTCACTCACACACACATACACGCATGCACACACTCTCACACGCACACACTCTCACACACAGAGGCACACACGCTCACACACTCACACACACACAAACACACACACACACACACACACACACACTCACACTCACACACTCACACACAACTCACACTCACACACACACACACACACACACACACACACACGCACACACAGCTCACACACTCCCCACTCTGCCCCCGCCCGCTGCCTGGGGCCACCCGGGACAGGCCAAGCTGGCACGAACCGAGCCGAGCCCCTGCCCGGGCCGGGACAGACCGAACCGGGTCGAACCGTGCCAGCCGCCCCTCCCGCCTGCAGCTAGGAGCCCGGCCCGGCCGTGGTGCTGAAGGGACAGCTCCGCACGGGCCGGACAGAGACCGGGCACGGGCGAGGCAGCGACCTGGCGGGGCTGGTACAGACATGGACTGTTCCTGATGGTCGCCTCCTCCTCCTCTCCTGGGGTCCCGGGGTTCAGCTGTAGCAGAGCGGGGAGGAGCCCGGGAGCTTCACTTCTACTCCAACATCCCCCACCATCCTGAGTTTCTGGAGGATCCCAGCACGCCAAGGGTTAACAAGGTGTGATTGGAACTGCACAAAGAAACCCAACTTCAGGTGTTTTCTATTAAATTGAAGGAATGGGGAAAAGTCTCTTGGAAAGTTGAAGTAAGTGCTTGTTCGGGGAGCAAGATTGCTTTGTCAAATGGAACTTTTGACTGGAGGTGCTCAGAGGATGCCAATGTATCACAGGGGAAAATGTTTGATGAGAGGAATTCATACCTCTGCCTGAAATGTTTAGGTTTTATTCTCTTTCTTTGCCTTCTCTGAGGGAGAGTAAAGTAACCAATAGAGCCCAGTGGAGGCTGTTTGCCACTGAATGGTGAATGCCTTTGATTTCACTGGGAAATTCCCCATCCTTTTTATTCTATGCATGCAAAGGAATAAAGTAAATATTTTTGGTCAGCCTTACGTGAAATGAAAGAAAGATCAGTGGTGAAGCTACACTGCGGGTGGGGGGTGGGGGTGCCAGGCGAATGTGATCAGCCTGCAAACCTCTCCTGCATGAGAATGCATTTGCTCTAAGTGTGTAACTGCTCATTCTCCAACAGTTTTGTGTGTGTGTGTATTTATAGATCTTCAGAGACAAACAACTTCCACAAACTGATTGCAGAGTGTTGCCCAGAGCACAAGGTACACAGTGAAATGCGCGGATTCTCCCATGGATACCTAAAATCTGCTGCAGCTTCACAGCTGCTCCATAAGCAAATAGATCTGTTGCAATGAGGCAACTACAGACACCAGTATCAGAGCTGGAAATTGGAAATCTCAATGCTCCCTACAGCAGGCCTGCCACTGCACACAGAAAACATAGGATGGAGGTCTTTAAGTCAACATTTTTAGTAGGGTGTTAACAGGATACAAGAGAAGAGAGCACAGAAATGTGTCAGGGCTTGTTTTGTTCAGGTGATTGCCTTCCAAACGTTCAAGCTAATAAATACATTTAACTTCTTTTTTCCTCCTCGGTGCACTTTATTTGCAACTCGCATGATTTACTGCTGAGGAACCTTTAGGACCTCAAGACTAAATTACTAAGTTACTCAATGGTTCGATATAATTAGAATGAATCTGCTTTTGCATCCATTGACACAACTCACATGTGCCAAGTCATCTCTAGCAGCAAATGATGAACCAATACACTGTGTGCAGCTGACAGAGAGCACAGGGCATTGATTATAACGAGTTCATTGATTCTAACAAGTTCAAAGTCACCAGATAACTCAAGATGGGGAATCTCCAACTAGAAGAAATGCCGTACCCTTTTCAAGTTGGTTTGTCTCTTACGGAACAGCTTTGAAGTGGAAGCTAAATAAAGTCCACTGGAGACAGCAGCCATCCTTTAGCAGCAAGGGCAAAGGGCTGGGCTGTGAGCAAAACAGCAAAGCACATCAGAAATAACCCACTGGTCTCACTGGAGTTACAGCTGTGAACAACTGACCTGAGAGGAGTGAGTCAGCCACTTTGGGACTTTGCCAGAATCTCAAAAACCCTCACATTTCCCATGCCAGCTACATGTGCCCAAACCTGCCCTGCCCACTGCGCATCAGAGTCCTGGGCCAGGGTAAATTTAGCTTTGCTGCCTCAGCACAACCTCCCTGCTCCCACTGCAGCAGGAGCTGGGTATCACACAGAGCTGCAGTGATGCTCTGGCTGTCCCAACAATGGGTGTAAACTAAGGAAACTGAGGATTTTCCAGCTTGTGCTGGACCTTGAGAGTGTGAAACTAGAGCAAATCCTCTGGTTGTGCATCTACTTGCAGTAGCTCATGTGCTCTCCCTACTCTAACTTTTCGCCCTGATACCCAGGCTCCCTGCCAGGATTTGGGGGATACACAGCCCTGCATGATGCCCAATGCATCTGCATCCCTGACCTCTGTGTGATGCCTGGCACCCGACCAAAGGGCACTTGGCTCTCTTGGCTTTCTCCCAGTGCACATCCTGACATGCTTGATGTGTCTCAGCTGGCACAGTTTGAGGTAGAGGCCTGTTGTGAGGGTATAACTGCTCTCTCCTCCTGCTTGCTCAGCAGGTAGGTGTGATGGGGTTTGCTCACTTCACAGAGGTGAAACAAAATTAGGACTTGTCCCAGTCAAGCAGGGCTGCATAGCTGCTACTGGGACAGATTGCCAATGGTGCTGCTTGTGTTAGGTGAGCCAGGAGCACATTCCAGGGTGTTAGGGGTGAGCACTGGCACTGGTGAAATTTTTTCCCACTAGATTTTGCTGGGAGATTCTGTTTAGACTGCCCTTAGAAAGCACTGGATAAAACCCACCTTCATTGCCACTTCCCCTTCTGCCTCTCACAATTTTTGACCCATGGCATGGACACAGGAGGGCCTCGGGGTAAGGGAGACTCCCCCAGCCCTCACATCTGCCCCAGAGCTGCACACTCCTTCCCCCTCCCAGGACCTCCTTGGGAAGTTGTGTGTGAGCATTTCTAAAACTGAGATAACCACGAGTAATACTGAAACCTGGCTCTCTTGTCATCAGAAGAGAGTAACAGCATCACCGTTAACTCACATTGGATTAAAAAAAAAAAAAAAAAAAAATCTACCCTTCTCTGGGACATTTTCTTATAAAATTTTAACCCAGCAACAAAACTCCCCAAATCCTCTGTGCCATCGTCCCGGGGATCTCTGAGCTGGCTTTGCCGCTCCCTCTGCTGGTGACTGCTCCAGCACCGCAGTTTTGGGGGCGACACGAGCTATTTCTGGCCCCGTGGTCCAGGTTCTCATCACAGTTCCCGTGTGACATTCACAAATGTCAGCGCTTTGATGCTGCTGTGAATCCAGGAGGAGATAAGAGGCCGACGCTGCTCACAATCAAAGGCAATACAAAGAAGATTCCAAGTGCACTTCAGATTCTTTGAAAATAAAATAGCGAAGCAAATAAAAAACATCTGGGAATTGATGTTTGTTGTTTGTAATTACTTCCATGATAGTGAAAATCTTTGTTCTCCCACTAGTCTTCCCTCAATCAAAGAATGAAACATTTAAACTATCTCCAGTGTCCTTTGGAGGATTTTAAATGGAGAAATGTGTGCATTTTTATGTCTGAGAATATTCACTGGTCTGTTTTCATAAGCAGATATGTGCCAAATTCCATATCTTCTGTCCTTTTTATTGGATGCCTTTTAGATTGAGTGCTCCGGAAATGTAGTGGCTGAAAGAAAAAGATAATTTTGCATGGAAGAATTTGTCTAATACAATGTTCACCAGCTCAAGAACAATGAAACACCATTTTGGCATTGGGGTGATTGAAAATTCTGTCTTTCAGATGTCTTTGCTTGTGGTTTTTGCAGAAGTTCAGGCAAGTAGCAGACTGGGAATGCACGACTAGACATGCTCCTGTAGAGCCCCTGTTAAACCCTGGGCTACACCAAGTGAACCTGACCCTCTCTCATTAAATGAAGGATCCTGAATGGATGTGTAATGAGTAACAAGATGAGTGTTTTAAAGAGAAATCAGTGCTGTGGATGCTTAAATCACTGCATACACTTACAGAGGAGATTCTGAAGTGATAATGAACATCAGGTCATGCCTTTGAGAAGTTGAGAGTGCCAGGACTTGGCAGAGGAGGAAGCTGACATGCAAAGCAGCCCTCTAACACTGCCTGCATTCATTCAGCCCTTCTCTCCCTGGAGCTGGGATCTAGGATCCTCTGAAGCAATAAAGGGATTTCCTCCATGCCCATGTTTTGTGTGGTGCTCTCACGCTCTTGCTCAGTAAAGGCACTACAAACCCTCAGAAGAGTATTTAGGACCAGACTGAAACAAAGCCCAAAATAAGCAGGTTTGGTGTTTGGGGGAATCTGGTGGCCTGAGCAGGTTTGTGGGGCTCCATTTCATCCTGTTAGGACTCCAAGTAGTTTGCCACTGATGCTAGCAGGAGTGGTACTGCCAGGTGAAACAGCAATGTGAGCAGGGGCTGTTAAATCCTCCCTCCATCCTTCTACCTGCACGCTCCACATTTGAATATCAATACATCTTCCTTGGTGCTCTATACCCAGGTGCAACAGGCTAATAAAGAGCTTTTTAGATGACAAATCTTCCTGGGTTTCATCAGCTGATTGCCATCTGGGGGAAGTCTGACAAAGGCTTTAAATTTGCCACTGTTTTGCCTTTTCCCAGCTGCAGAGGCTTGCAGAGGAAAAATGCGGGGAGGCAGGAAGGAAAGGCTCTGCAGAAAAAAACCTCTCAGGGCCCAGATCTGCTAGTATCAGAGAGGAGATTAAGATTTTAGAGACTACAATAGGAAGGAGTTTGTCTTTCTGAGTGAAATAACTTACTCTCAGCCTAAGTGATACATTGCCAGTAGCTGTCACAAAGCTATCCTCATATCCTCAGGGATCACGTTGCAATAAGAATTAGAACTTTAGCACATTTGCAACAAGGGCTTAGTGATCAGTCAAGTGTTATGTGTTTTAAAATCAGCTACCCTATATTTTATACTTGCAATCAGGAAATTCTTAGGATTTGTGCTCTCTGGATTCAAGAGAGGATCATGTGGGGGGCTGGGAGAGGTGTGATTCTAGTTCTGAATGTTCTCCAATGTTTTGACAGTATGAGATAATCTGTGAGTTGTTATTTATTTTCAGCAGCCTTTTAAAAGGAATCCCCGCAATGAGAGAAAACCAGGCAGGCAGAGGCTTTGAGAGGCTGTTAAACTCTTGTCAGGCTCAGTTGCAAACTTTTTTCTCCCTAATACCCTCACCTCTCTCTGTGCAGTGACTCATGTGGAAAGGCTCAGGCGATTTACTGGCAGTACAATCACTGCCCCCTCATCACCACTGACTGTGTCTGTCTTTCTGCTTCCAGTGTGTGTTCACAGCTCAGAGTAACTTCAGGAAATGAAAGCTGACAATAGCTGCAGCTCGGCGCAAAGGCGGAGGAGGTGACAAGGTGAAATAGCTGCATCTCAGTTTTACTCCCAGTTTTTGAAACCAGAAAGGTTTTCATGCCATAGATCACACGGCAGTTGCTAAGCCTTTGGAAAAGGGATGTATCAAGGAAGGGGAGGAAAATGAAGGGTTTGGTGGTGGTTCTGTCATCATTTTGTGGGCTGGAGCATGAAACACGCTAGGAAAATGCTGATTAGTATGTGAGAGCAGAGTGATGGTGTCTGGGAACAGGTGGATGGAAACTCCTTGGGCTGGTGAGCTGCTCGGCAGCCCTGGGCTTCACTGGAGACAAGGGACTGGCTCAGCTGTGCAACCTGGAGAGATTCATTGTGGGGCCTGTTGGCCCATTGAGGCATGGGGCAATGCATGATAGATGCTGAAAAGTCCCAGCCCAATCTACCCATAGGCTCCAGGGTGAGGCCAAGAGCTGCAGGGTGAGAGCACCAGGCTGGAGACAAAAACACCTGGTTCCCTCCTTTCATTTCTGCTTTCTTTTCCTGCAAGTGCCTTGGTTCCCTTACCTGCACAAGGGTGTTACAATAATTCTTTTTTATAGCTTACTTGTCTCCTTGTAAGTGCTCTTTAATACCCCAAAAGTCTTGTAATACTGTGATGGTGCAGAGAAAACATCCAGATCTCCATAGGCTGTTGTCTTGTGCTCCACTGATAACCAGAGATTTGGCTAGTGATGTCCATATAGCTTGAAGAAATAACATGATAAATTGCATCTACCTTTGGCAAGAGGGTATTGGACAGACTGTGGGACTGGAGGGCCAGCAAATCTGGGCATCAGGCTAATTTCTGTCACCCTTTCCTCAGGCACTATTGATACATAATAACTCAGCTGCCAAATAAAGTGATACCATCAGCCACCAATTCTTCAACTTCTAGACCAGAGCCTTTCTTTCAGAAAATAATCCCTTTCCAGGATTTCATGTCTGGAACTGGTACCTGCCACCATGCATACAAAATCAGGGCTGGGAGGTGTGCTTTTCTGTCTGAGCTGGCTCTGGATGGAGATGCTGTGAGTTAAAATGGCTTTACAATCCTCTCTTTAATTGCAATGAAAGAAACATCCCTCTGCTTTCTAGCAGAGACTCTTTTCTAGCTGCATTTTGGGCCTGCCTGTAGCTTAAGAAATTCCTCTTCCCCACCAGAACTGAGAGTTACTACTCCTTTCCTTGTTTTATTTTCCTCACAGTCCTCAGAGAAAGGCTGAATGTTTGCCCTCCGTGTTCCCCAGTCCTGCCAGCAAACACCTGTGACTCCTGAGCATTTAAGGAGTTTGACAGCCCACTGGGGCTGAATAAGCAACCTCTTAGATAAGGACTCAGAGATGCAATGCAGAAAAGTCACTGCTGATAAGGTCTGCACTTCTAGCAGGTATTTATGTTCTGGGAAAACAGCCCTTGGGGGATGGGGGAAATTAGAGATGCCATAGACAAGGGGCCAGGGTCGCTGAGCTGTGCCACAACACAGCTGCTTAGTATGGGTGGAGAGAAGATCTCTGCTGCAGCCCAGCTGCTGTCCCTCAGGAGGTGCTCAGGAGGGCATCGAAATGGGAGGAGAAAGGGAATTTTTAGTTAAATGATTAACAACTGCTCTCCTCCTGCCTTTCTTCACCAGAGCTGCCCTCTAGCACTGAGGAAGTAGCTAAACCCTCAGTATCAAATTTGGTGTGTTTGGGGTTTTCTGTACCAGGGTGGTCACGTTGAAAGAAAAGGTACCAAGTTGCAAAGTGAGTTCGGGGCAGGTGAAGCCTGTGTGACTTTCTTCTTTTTTAGAACTTTCCTAAAAGTTTTTGTCACTGCATTGGCAACAAGTCCTTGCCCTTCTCCACCCTCCCTTTCCTGCCTCCAGGCAGGACCCAGGCTGACATCCCATTGTGGATTGCTAAGGCTGGCACAGCTGGTGTCAGTCAGCCAGCCCCATGTCCCCAGGCTGCTGCTGGGTTGGTGCTGTGACTGTGGCTGATGAGGGAGATGTTTGCTCACCAGCCTGTGAGGAAATTGCTGGAGTTTGCTGCTGGGGTGTGTGGTGATTGCCAGTGCTCAGTGTCTGATCATGCATCAGTCGATGCTCCACAGATCTGTGGAACTGCCATAGGGGCCTGTGGAGTTGTGGCACAGCTCAAGCACGAAGGATTATGAGCCTGACTTTCCCCTTGTTGATCTGGGGATGAACCAGAGCGTTTCTGAGCCCTGTAGATCCAGTCCAAATGAGGAAAACTGGTGGGAAAGGGAGAGCCCACATAGGAGGTAATCACTTCTGTCAGTTTTGCCTCCTGAGAGACATCTCCCATTCTCAGGTGTCCCTTCCTAGTTTGTGTAAGCCTTACAAGCAGCAACTGCTGCTTTACCTGCTTTTTATCCTGACTAGGACAGTCCCTATCCCATCCCACAATAATGTTCTCTCTGGAACATTCCAGCTGGCTCCTCTGCAGAACTTGGCCACAGCAAATATACAGAGCTTGACCTTGAGGTTGGGCAGTGAAATTCTGGTGGAATCCTCCAGTGCTGCACCCCCAGGTGCTGCAGGCCCTTCCCCGTCAAAAGCCTCCACTCTTCAAAACTACCTTGAGCAGGAGTTGTCTCTATCTGTTCTTCCCCCCAGTTTCAACCCCCAGGTCATGAACAAGAAGGCTGATTGAAATTTGGAAGGATTAATTTGTTGCCTCAATTACCTCAGCACATGATGCCTCTCTGCAAGTCTGGTGTGCCAGGCCTGCTCCAGAGAGTTTAATTGACCATTGTAATTGCAGGACTTAATTTTTTTCTGGAGTATTTCCTCAAGGGACGGATGAGGGTCACAGAGTTGGAGGGCATCTCATCCCCCATAAAACTGTGCAAAACAGCTATAAACAGCCAACCCTGAAGTTTTGCTTCCAGCAGTGCTCTGTAGATTCCCAGACCTCTCTTGCTCCTCTGTCCCCTTCACCCTTGGCTGTGTTTTGGCTGGAGGAGGCAGGAGATAAAACCCTGAAGGCAGCAGCAGAGCTGGGGATGTGTCAGGAGAGATTGGGCTCTTGGTGCACATGGCAATGGAGTGAGATCAGCTGCTGGCAGGAGCTGGGGGGGATGTGTCCAGGAGTCAGGGAATAATCTTTGTCTCTGTCTGATTTTTGTGGCATCTCTTTATTTATTTGTACTTGAAATGATTTTGCCCTTTTTGTCTGTGGTCCTTTGTGCTCGTTTCTGGGGAACAATGAAATTGTGGGGTGTTTCTGCAGCAGTGGCTATGGATGCAGCTGGTGGCTATAGAAGTACAAAGTATTACCCCTATAAATCATTTTGTCGCTTGTCCTCTGTGAAAAATGATCTGTCTTTATCAGCCCCCAAAAAACACAAATAGAAAGGACAATTTCTTTCAAATGCTGCTCAGCATTATCAGATGGATGACACAGGGATCCCAGCAGGCCTGGCTTTGTCTGGGTTTGTGCCTGTTTTGCTGAAGGCATGGCCATGAGAGCAAAGTTTGTTGAAGCCTTGGGTTATATCATGACAAGCAGAATTTGAGTCGACTCTCTTGTCCCAGTGGTGATGGATTTATTCCAGACCAGAGGAATAACCACCACGTTCAGCTTTCTTGACTTGCCATCAAGACCGTTGCAATTTCCAAAACATGTTTTGTGTTCTTTCTGGAGGGAAAAGGTACCATTTGGCACTGCTTTGTGTTCCAAATGAGCCCTTTGCTAAAAGAACAGCATGGTTTCCCATTAGTGTTCTTGATAGTCTGGAAAAACACTGCAAACTTCATAACAGATTCATGAGTGTCAGGTTTATGGCACCATGTGTTGTGGTTTTCTACACCCACCTCTTCCTCACAAGTCCTTGAAACTGTAAATAGAAGGAAGTGTTGGGAATGGTCAATTTGAGCACTGAGAAAAGGCTGGAGCAAAGCTGCAACCTTCAGAGATCTCATCCAAAGGCAAGGATGGATCAGGGCTGATTTCTTATTAAGTGATTTCTCCTCAATGAAAAGGACTGGCAAGGCAGGATCATCATTGCCTTTTCCATCAGGAATGTGTTCTGTCTCTGTGTCCCTCTATCTGAGGAAAAAAGGAATGATTAGGGGGCAGCTGTAATTGCATTTTTGGAATAAGTTTCTGTTCAGATTTAACACCATGACTTTATGCTGTTTATGATGCATGTAATTAAAACAAAGTAAAAATAACATCTTTTACTCTGCTGTGGCCTGGTCAAGGAGTCAGAGATATGTAGTGCGTCAAGGAAGAGGCTGGAAAAGAGAAAAGGGTGCAAGGGATAAGCAGATTGTTTTGAAAAACAACAAAAATGGGGAGAAAACAATAAAGTGGAGAAAAGCCAGAGGCTATCCATGCATAATCCCAGGCACTCTCTTCATTCCAAGCTTATCAAAATTTCTACACCCTGGTTTACTCGGCTCCTTTTGTTTGGAGTCCAGCTGCATTTGTGACACATGGTGGAGGAACCATGTGCTTTTATGTGTTTCCTCAAGCTCTTGCCCTTCTCTGACACATTACACCACTCTGGGGGTCTGTCTGAGAAGCCTGGAGTTGGCAGGAGGAGAGCTGAGCAAACATGTCTCAGCTGGTGAAGGGAATTCCTGGCTACACCTGGCATGTTGAATCTTATCACACTGTTCTGCATACCAGGGACCTTCACCTTGCATTAGCTCTCAAAACAAAAATGCAGTATTTTTCCCGTGCCAAAATCACACAGACCTCAGCAGTGTCCTCCTGCCTGGTCTCCAGCCTTTGCTCATGCCAGGTACCTGGACTGGCAGGGAGTGAGTGATGAGATTGATCTGCTCAGGGAGAGATGTCCCAGCAGGGATTTCCTTGGTTGATTTTATTGGTAAATCTGGTATCATTTTTACCCAGCTCCTGAAAAGAACCATCCCTTTCCACCCCTAACATCCACATTCCCCACGTGCCCAGCTGAGGACTGGTGCTCATTCACACCCTACTCTTGGGCAAGCACAATTTCTAAGGTAACATTCAGGTGTCCAGACTACTCAAGACAGATTTTGATGGGCAGCAAAGATGATCAGACCTACAAAGCCTGTCGTGCACCCTAAGGTGTAGGGGAAGAAGGTCTTTGATGGGCTGGGCTATGGTCAGCAATGTGGCTGGGTGATGTCTTAGTGGCCTGATGGGAATGACCATCCCTTCCACTATAAGGACACATGCTTATTTCCCTGGTTGGTGGTGACACGCGGAAATGGGGAGGAAATAATCCTTGGCTGAATCAGAAACTTAAGGAGGAATGGTCTGTGAGAGAGTCCCAATTCTGGTCTCTAGTAAAGACCTCGTTTGGTGATTTCCACTGACGAAATGTCAATATCATTGAGAATCTGCAGCTTGGTGAGGGATGAAAGACTCTTCTGCCGATGCTTGTACTGCAGGACTTTGTTTTCATTGATGAAAATGTGGAAATAGTCCTGGTCAGAGTAGATTTCGACCTGAAAGAGAGACTCTGTTATGTTCATGTGGCCTTACTGGACCTTGCTTCCATCATGTCAGGGAGCTGATGGATCTGTCAACTCACTTCAAATTCTGTCAGAGTTGATACACACGCACATTGCTCCCCCCCCTGCCGTGGGCAAAAAGAGGGAATAACTGAGTTTTTCATTTCATAACAAAATATGGTGCAATGCAAAGCCTAAATTGAAAACAAATGCAGCACACAGGGATTATTGCTAGAGCTCTGCATGTCTGTGCCAGATCTGCTTATAAATCACCAGGTTATAACAGAATTACTAACAAGAGACAAAGCCAGAGAGGGGATGTTGCTGGGTATGATGCTGGCAGGAAAGGCAAAGGGAAGCACCCCAATATTGGCCGGGTTATTCCTGCTACACCTGAGACCTGTGGGGGGAGACAGGGTTACCTGAAAGGGCTCCTTTGCTTTGAAGGGGAAGGTGTTGTTCACCTCTTCCTGCCCCCAGTGGCTGTTGAGGAAGGAGTTGCAGACAATTGTGGAGCTGGAGAAGCGAGGGTTAAAGTGGAGAGCGATTTGATCTCCAGGATCACAGAGCAAATTAATTTCAAACCTAAGACAGTGAGAGAAAAGGTGTGGAAAGCTGTGAACGATGCTTCTGGCCGCTGTGAGCCAGGGGAGCTGGGACCAGAGTATGCCCTTACATGCTTGAACTGGAACTGGTCTCACCCTTGACCACGATGCTCCATCCTGGGCAGATTCCCTCTGGGTGCAGGGCCTGAAACTGCAGACAAGGAGGAAGACACAGCAAGGTGGCAGAGATGCACTGCCCCACTTAGTCCTTACACTTCTTTCCCACATTTTCGTTGTCATCTTCTTTCTCTCCCCTTCCCACACAGGCACACTCTGTATCCCTGTATTTTTCTCACTCCTAAATAACCTCAGGGACTCTAAACTGATAAGAAATGAAGTCTCTATGACATCCAGCTGATGAGGTGGGATTTGCTGTCCCTGAGGTCTTTTGTAAGGAGCTGAGCGGGATCGGAGAGAAAAATTAAAGAAGAACTTGAATGCCTTTATTGTTGTCAGGACACAAAGATATTCTGCTTTTCTCTGCATCTGAGCAATACAAAATCTGAAGCAGAAAACTCTGTGATGCTTTGAAGCAGAGGAACAGGTGTGAAGTGACATCCAGCCTGAGCTCATCCAGCATTACACGGCTGATTCTTCCCACAAGTTCCTGCGTGAACCCCTGTTCCATGTGCTCTCCCCATCCCCAAGGTTAAACTTGCATAAATGAGCTGGAAAATGTTCATTTTTGAATAATTCATAGTTTTATTAAATAACTCATTTTAATAAGAAGTTCTTGCCATTTCACCCCACTTTTTTTTTTTTTTTTTTTTTTTTTTTAGCAGTCTAATGATCTTGCATTTCTGAGCATCCTCTCTTGCAAACTTATTGCTCTAATTAGGGAAATTTCCCCAGCCTTGGCATCTCCACTGCCAGATGTGTGCCTGTTTCTCCCTTCCTATAGGTCAGGACTTCAACTCTGCTGTTTCTTTCTCTGTCATGAGTTCATATTTCCAATGCTTTTTTTTTTTTGGGATATGCATGTTTTTGGGCAGGAAATGTGACATTTGGGCAGGAGTTGGTAATAACCAACCTCATACCCTTGTGCCTGGCTGCTTTAGGAGGTCAGTTTTGGGACCTCACAGATGGCCACTGAAAGGCTCTGACCAGAGTTCACCCCTGTGAGGCACAGACAGCAGCTGGAGCTGACTAAGTTCTGGATCCAAAAAGCAAGTGGTGATGGCAGCACCCAGGTTCACCTTGCCTTGACCCTTAGTTTGTAATCATTACACAACCCCAACAAGAGACACAGCACACGCAGGAAAGAGCCTCTCCTTCTCTGCTTTGCTGGCTGTCCCAGCAGAGATGGAGGGCAGCACACAGGTCCCAGCTAAAGCCCTCCAAGTGAGAGTTGCTGCCTTGAGGGTGGGTTGACTTAAGTTTTAGCTTTTATATTTTTTAGACTGTGCTGTTTTGGTGGATAGCTTTAGGTTTCATATTAAATGCTACTAAGCTCTCTTCACAGAGTAAGGAGACAAAACAATTCCTTCTCTAGCTTGGGACCAAGGACAACTTTCAGGCCCAAGAACAAAATAATGGTGAAGTGAGAATAAAAAACAAGGAGGATGGAGCTTCATAACCTGAAGCTGTGGGTGGACAGTAAACTCCAATATGGTCATGGACCAGAACTTATAAAAGTGTGAGACCTCATGATCAGGTGCCCATTTTGTGACCATTTTGGGTTCACCTTGCGTGTGGTCTGGCTTGGCTCTTGTGCTGCCCAGGTGTACCCATTAAAAAATCCCTGCTTTATCCTTTTGCTCTGTCTGGTTTCTGTTTCAGGTCAGCCTCCAGAAGGCATCAAGGGCAGCACTCCCCCAGACCAGCCATGGTATCACCATGGTGAAAATCTGTCCCATTACTGAGCACCATGAAACTCAGTTTTGCAGTAACCTGGACCAGACTGACATAGAGGAGCAGCGCTGTAAGGAGCACCCCTGTGTTATTCAGACTTTCTACCTCTCTGACCCTTCTCTTCCACTTTCCTTTATCCACTTTCCTGTGTCCACTGCCAGACCCGTGCTGTCACCCCCCCACAGCCCAGGCAGTGCCACATCCTGTCCCCAGCACTTACCCGCAGTGCCATCACTCACCAGCCCCACGCTGCAGCCCCGCCCGGGTGCACGGGCAGGGGGGTCTTTATAGATGCTGCCGGCCAGGAGCCCACGTGTGCAGGGATTGGCATCACCAGCGGGCTGAGATCTCCTGCTGGAGCTGTCAGGCACAGCCGGGGTGGGGAGCAGCAAATCCCGCTGAGCCCAGTGGGGTCAGCCCGGTCACTGGGACTAATCCAGCCCCGCTGCTGCCCTGGCGTGATGGAGCTGTGTGATGTGGGGCTGACAATTCTGTGTCTCTGAAACCTCATAGCTGAAGGCCTGTCAGGATCCTTTCTTTCATAGGGAAAGCTTCTCACTTTTTCTCCAAGAGAAATTGTGTAAACATATTCCCTAAAAAATATTCTTTCGCAAAACAACAGGTGTTTTTTCATCCTTGTTTTCCATAATATAGAATATATTGTTTCTCTTACTTAGCCAATGGTAATAGGGAAGGTGGTGTTCCCATTCACCAATCACTTTTTACTTAGTGAAGTACCTTATATAAAGTGCTCCATTTTGTTAATAAAGATTCCTCTTTTCAGCCTTCTGATGAACTTATTCAAAGTCTGATGTTTCTGTTCATAAGCAACAGTGACAGTGTGATCCAGAGGGGTTGCATGTGCTTAAGGCATCAAGGAAAGATGAGGGAGGTACCAGGAGTCATATCCACCTCAAGGCCCAGAGAGAAGGGAAGTGGCAGAGTAGAAATGGTGCCTTCGACAGGGGCTCAGCTTCACCCTGACCATTGGAGATTGATTTTTCTCCCTGTTTTCTTTTTTCTCTCTTTGTGAGTCACAGCCTGGCCTGAAATGAGCTGATGCCAGCTTTGTCACAGCCACTTTCCCCCCTCGTGGCGCCCCGCGGCCGGCGAGGCTCGGGATGCTGCTGTGCTGAGCTCAGCAGGCCCCGGTTCCACATTTCCCTTCCCTGCTGGGGACAATACAGGGATTTGGGAGCACGGTGAGTGAGCCTTTGTCCAATATTTCCTGACATGGAAATGCACCGAGAAGTGAGCAGCATTGAAATGGATTTCAGTGATGAGGTGTTTTCACACCAGCAGTCAGCATGTGCTGCTGTGAAACTAAGCTAGGCAAGGGAGGGATGGTTGTGCATCCACCTCTCTCCTTTCCACAGTGTAAATGTCTTAAAAACATTAAGCACTGTCCCCATCCCTGTATGCATGGGAGCCTGTGATGGTCCTTGGCTGGTCTCACAGGAATCCATGGCTTTTGTGGATTAAACCCCCTTAGTGTATTATAGACCACAGTGCTGGTATTATTTAATGTTTGCTTTATTTCCAGCAGATAAGCAGAATGATAACTACTACTGCAGGCTCTGGTGGCCTTGGTGGACAACTAAAAATGCAATTCAGCAGATGTACAAGCCAACAGCAGCCAACAGCCTCTCTTGGGACTGAAAAAGTCAAGTCCCAGGCCAGGATTTGCCCACCTGGACTCTCACAAAACCAAGCCTTGTGAAGCTGAGCTCTGCCCTGGTCTCCTGACTCTACTCCCGGCTCTCCAGGCGCTGTGCTGGGGAGCAGGAGCAGAGCTTTGTGCTACAGATGGCAGCATTGGGACGTGCAAGGGAGCCCTGAGCCAGAGTCAGAGCTGCCGAGGTGGTGCTGGAAGGACAGGGACAGGACATCCCACCTGTCACTCCTTGGGTTGCTGAAGGATGATAGACATTGGTGTCTCCAATCTGTCGAGCTGCATCTTTTCCCTCCTTATGCCTGAACACGATATTTTGTTTTCAATCCCCAAATCATCACTCCCTGCTCATTTCTGCAAGGGACTGCAGGGAGAAAGGGCTGCTTTTGAGATACTCACAGTGATGGTGGGCAGAACCAAGCAGAATTGCTGTCCTGCGTGTAGGAAAGGAGGGGTCTGCAAGCTAAATAAGTGTCAAGTTTATAATAATTACGTTAATGGTATCAGTGGATGGGGTTAAGGCTTGGGCACTGCAGAGCTGTGTGTGTTCTTGTGTTCAGGCAGGCTCAGCTCCTTCTCAGAGGCTGAGGCTGGGTCACCCCAAATCCAGACACGCCTCTCAGAGCTTTTTTCCACCAGACCAAACCCAGGGCTATGATTTCCCCACTGCACACCTCTGTGCAAGTTTTCTCCAGACTTGCTATTATGCTGCCTGGCAGCATTTATACCTCCTCTAGAGCCATTTCACCTTCTTGAGGGAATTCCTAAAACTCCCCTGTGTGGACAGGGGTCAGCCCTGTGTTCCGGCCATGCTGCTTTAGGAATGTGTTACTCCAGGAAGGGTTTGGGATGTTGCTCTGCTGGCTGTCCCCCATTCCCTTTCCCCCAGATCTATGGCTCTGCAATATCTTGGGATTTCTCTCCAGGACTGGCTATGTCAATGCTATGCCAGGTCTGGATGGTGTGAATGCTCCTCCAGGCTTAGCATGGGAAAATAACTATAAAATCTTTGTGAATTAAACCTTGGTGCCATAGACTGCGATATCTTGCTATTTCTGTGATCTCACACTGCTGTGCTTTATGGAACTGGCCAGGAGAGGGCTGGAGAGTGCAGGCAAATCCCTGAGATAAATTATAACTATAAAAAAATTCACACATGGTTCTAACTACAACTCTCCTCTAAGTCTGGAAAGAGTCTGATGCAACACCTGCTGCTGTTCTGGGACAGGGGTCAGTGCTGCAGCCTGCAGCTCTCATCCCTGCTGTAAGGAGACTCCAGGCTCTCTGGCAGGAGCCCCTTACAGCTGCTCAGCCCAAGGCAGCTCATCAGAGAGCACTGAAGGAAAACACCACACCCTGTGAGGTGACAAGAGAAACAGGGGGAAGCTGACACCCCGGCACACGCTGCTGGGTGCTGGCTGAGCCTCCTGCCCCTCTGGTGGTGTCAGCCCTGCTAACAAGGACAGCTTCAGCGCTGGCAGCTTCTGGGAAAAATGGGTTTGTCAGATTTTCCATTCTTTGGCATGTCCCATCATCCTTCCACTTAGGCACTGATGCTGGGGAAGGGAAGGGCATGTTCTCTCCTCCAGCAGCTGTCTGGGTAGCTGCTGGGTATGGAATTCTGCTTTTATTCTTGTGGATGGTAATAAAAGGAGCCTGGTTCTGTCCTGGACAGTGCTGTGAATGCGACTCATTGCAAGTGAAGTCTCTGTCTCTCACTGCTCTTTCCCACTGGTGGAAAGGGGGAAGTGATCCCACCCCTCGACAGGGCCATGAACCCACACAAGTGCAACTGAGGCCAAGCCTGGAGCTGCTGCTGTCCCCAACACAGCTCCCGCTCCCCGCTCAGGACTTCCCTTCCGTGGCTTTGAGGAGCAGGGATGAAAGGCAAGGGAGTGGAAACACAAAGCATGCCTGGTTTATTTTATTTATGACTGGCCTCTGCTTAAAAGGAAACCAGCATTATCAGTCCCAGCAGTGCCAGGTCAGATGAGTAAATGAAAGAGGAGGGTTTCGTTTATCATTGGGAGCTTGAGTTTGCTCTTATAAGGGCATCCCACCAGGCGTTCCCTGCTGCCACCTTGCTGCTGTTCCTGTCAGGGGATTGCCAGGCTCAGACAGAAACTGAACTAGGGCCTTCCAGAGGTGACAGCCTTGAGGCAGAGAGTGGCTGAGATCAGGTTGTATCTACCCCTCCTTCTTTGGCTTGAGGCAGCTACATGTGCCACGTGTACATATACAAAACAACGTCCCTGCAGCCAGCACATCCCAGTGGGTCCTTACCCATACCTGCTGCACTGTTATCCTGCCAGGCTTGGTAAACCATGACTGTCCTTTCCTGCTCAATTCTCCAGGGAGAAGGTGGTAAAACCATGTCAGAATAGGCCCCTTTGTCCTTACCAATGATTCCACCTGCAAAGGAGCTGTGGGTTTGGGGCCTGGCTGGTGCTGGTCGTCACCCATCGCTCCTGCTCCATGAGGTACAGGCAGAAGATAAACACACAAACTGGCACAGTTTAATGCCTGGGGTTTTTAGAGCCAATATTTGATGATCTGTAAATAATTGCCTAGTTGTATATGCAGGGACCTGATGTATCCTGCTTCTTGATGATACCTTCCAAACTCCTCGGGGAGAAGACATCTGTCTCCCTCTTCCTGGTGATTGATGGAGAAGGAGGAGAGCTGGCACTTGGCCCCATCGTGCTCCTCAAAGTCAGCTTGTGGGTGTACTGCTTGTCCCTCCATGGTGGTCTCTGGCACAGAGCTACAGCAATGACAGATCCTCAAGGGGAGGGAGGTTAGGTTTGAACTCTCCCTGCTCACTTGTATTTTGAGTCCCTGGTTCCTGAGGAGCAGTGTCAGCATTGTCAAATCCTCCTTCATTCCCCATTGCTAACCCTTGCCAATTCACAAGTGCTTCCCAAAGGCTTCCCAGGTGAGGTTTGTCTCTGGGAGCCATTCTTCTTCGGTTTGAGCAGCTCTTATCCCATGTTGAATGATTTATTGCCCTGAAGCAGAGTGGGAGGATGAGGCTGCAGCTTGGCCGTGTGCTCTGCTCCTGCGCTGGGCTGCACGCACAAGTAACAGCACGACCTTCTCCTGATGATGCTCCCACTGCAAGCTCCGTGCCAGCCCCTTGGCCAGGGAGCCCACGTGGCAACAGGCCTGAGCACGGCACAGGCGGGCCACGCTCCACGTATCAAAGCCTGCACTCCTGCCCCGGGGAGCAGCACGTGGGCTGGAGCCGCAGTCGTGCGCCCGCAGGTGGGTTTGGAGAAGATGCAGAGGAGAGGGAAGCCTGGAGCGATGGAAAAGAGGGAGGGAGGCAACCTGTAAGGCTTTGGGGATGATCTGGGGTTTAAGAAGCAGCCAGTCATAGGTGTCTCCTGTGTGCTGTAGCCCTTCTGGCTATTGGCAGGTTTCATTAGGACTGTTCATGTCTGGGGAACATCAGAATTTGTGTAGCCCTTCTTTTTCAATGTTTTTTATTGAGATTTATTAAGATAAGTAGTCATAGGTTCTGTCATTATAAAAACTTTTCCATGCCCTTGTTTGATATCCTCATCACACCTGAAAACAGTTGTCCCACAGGCTGGATCCTAGAGAAGGTCTGTTTTGGGGTCAAAAGGTGACTGGCACCAAAAGAGGCAGAAAAATTCTAAAAAGAAGAAAACAATAAGACCATCAGTATCACAAACATTTCAGCCTCCTCCAGCCAGTTGCTCAACCCAGCCTTGAGTGACCTCTCCCTGGCAGAGAGAAGTGCAAACAACACTTACCCAGGAGGAAGATGTGCCAAGGCCAGAGCCAGCACAGCCCCTTCCCAGCACGCTGACAGCCCGGGGAGCTCTGTCCAAGAGCCACCATCCATCAGGGTGGCAGAGATAGTGCTGCCTCCAACCAGGATGAGCAGTTTTTCCTCCAGGCAGACCAGTGCTGGTCAGTGATGGGACACAATATATGGCATCATGCCAGGCTCCTGGAACTGCTGATAGAAGTGTGAACTCCACCCCAAGGAGACCACCAGGGAGCTTAGAGGGGGTTTGGAGGCATCTGTGGGGGAGGAACTCTGGGTTTGGGCAATGAAAAGGGTTTAGGGACTGAGAAGTTTGCAGCTCTGGGAGCCAGAGCATGTCCCCCCTCCACCTATGAGTGTTTGACTCACTCCTTGCACCACCACTTCTTCCTTCTCTTGGTCCTGTTGCACTGAAACACTAGCTTGTCATCTGCCCTGCTGCATCAGAGGGACAGTGACAGTAAAAGAAGGGATGTAGTGTCCACTGCCCATCCCAGGCTCTGAGATGACACAGGGATGAGTGGTAGGAAGGACATTTTCAGCTTGGTAGGGCCTTGCACCCATCCAGAGGTATCAGTACCAGCAAGACCTCACACATATCTGCTTCAGGCCACCCAGCCAACCAACCTTAGAGCTTGGAGCACTGGTGCCCTCCACGTGGGCTCTGACCTTTGCTACTGGTGGCTGTGGAGAAGCACTGGGTGTTGCAGCAACCTACAAGAGGCAGCTGGGGAGGAGGAGATGCAGCTTTTTGCTATTTCAGAGAGCAGGGAGGAAGAGGAAGGGCTGCTAACAAAGACCGAAAGTAGAAAAATGATGACGCTGACAAAAACCCTGCTCCCATTTAAGGAACCAAATGCATTTTTTAGCCTGATGTGACCAGGATAGCTCAAAGTGAGAGACACAGGAGAGGCACACGTTCTAGTTGCTGAGTGGCAGCTCCTCAGGTGCCAGGGTGAGGGTGGGACAGTTTCAGGTGGAAAGGACCAGAGGCCCCCCCAGCCCCCTGAGTCCCTGACCTGCCGAGGGGCCGGGAGGTGCCTTTGCCCAAACTCCTTTCTCCTTTGCCTGGCTCCCCCCTATCCTCCTCCCCAGACACAAGGAGAAGCTGCCTTGCTGTCATACCCCAGAGCCAGGCTGGAGCCAAGGAGGTGGTAACCAATGGTACCACATTTTTTGGAGATTTTGCCTCACAATAGTGCTGAGGAATGAAGAGGGGGGATCATGGCCTTCCTTATAGCTGTGTCTGCTGCTGCACGTCCTGCTGCCAGCTCCTCTGGAGCTCACCTTCCCCTCGTGAGCTCTGCTCCCCTCTGCCCCTTCCCACAGCCAGACTCCCTGACCCTGCTGCAGCTCATTTGCAGACAGTGGAATTGTTCTGCTTGAGACAAACAAACAGACAGCCCCTGCCCCAGGGAGCCTGTGGTCAAGACCAGGAGATGCCATGTTATTTCGTTTCTTCTCTATTTTCATTTTTGGCTCTTAGACTTGCAGATGGGCTACAGCCACAAACTCTGGAGGCAGGTCCAGCTTCCAGCAACTCTTGGCTTGGGTGGAGGCTGAATCCAGGCTGTTGATTTAGTCTCTCTCTATTTCTGGTGCTGGGTTTCTACATAATTTGATTCTATATAGTTATGGAGAGAACCAAGTAGAGCGTGAGAATTTCAGCATGGGAGGTGACGGGATGCTTTATGAATGAAACATTTGTTAGTGCAAGGATTCATCAAGAGGAAGGGACACAAACTGGCAGGAAGAGCACAGTGTGGGGGGATGGAGGGGTCCAGCAAGGGGTTTTATCCACAGAAGGCTCCACCCAGACCCACCCACGCTTTGGCTGCGGTCTTCCTGCTCATAGAGCAGCTCTGGGAATTGGGGTTGAATCCCATCTGCATCTCAGTAGCAGCTCAGGAGAAGCCAAGGCACGCTCAGGAGCTGAGGACAGAGCTGCAACTCCAGAACGTGCTGTATTCCTCTTCCCTGCTCCTGTCATGGCTGATGGTGTGTTTCCAACCCCTCAGGGCTGTGGAGCAGTCTCAGAGGGAAATGCCATTTGCTGCAGTCTGGGGCAAAACTCCCACTGATGGAAAAGGACAAGGACTGCAGGGACTTGGTCTCCATCTTCAAGAGAGATCTGTGGTAGCTCTGACCTGCCTCAGCACCACATAAATCCTGTTTTGTACTTGATGTGGATCATAGCCTGGGGAGATGTTATCCAACCGTGACTCTGCTCCTCACATCCTCTGCTGCTACTCCTCCTCCTCCTTTAGATCTCTCTGATGGGAGAAATTATCTTGTTTTCTGGAGCTTTTACCAAACTGTGAGGGGTTTTCCAAAACATCTGGAACAGCTCATGGAGCTGGAGTGTAACACTGAGGGTGGAAATAAGGTCATGGAAACGGAGGCACCCTGTTAGATTAATGCTTGGGAGCGACACTTGGGACAGGCTGAGTTCAAATCCTCACCCCACTCACAAAGGAAAACAGCTGGCAAAGAACAGTGAGACCCTCTCCACACCATCATGTGCCTCTGGGTCCTGCTCTCCAGGGGCCCTGCCTGGAGGAGGACCCACCAGTGCCCACCTCAGCACAGGGATGTGGCACCGTGCTCTGAAGGGCAATGTGGGTGTTTTGGTGTCCCAGACCCAAACTGCTCCTATATTCAGGCTGTGGGAGGAGCTCTAGAAAAAAGCCAGTGTTTTGCAAAGGGCAATGAGGCCCCTTGGGTTATTTGGAGGCTGCCAGCTTGGCATCCATCACTGCTGAAATACTGAGATGGCTTTGAATACAAAGCAACATGTAGTTAATTAAAAGAGGGGTGTAACAGATGCCAATCCCAGAAAATGATGAAAATAGACCTCTGCTAACATCTTCATTTCTACAGGGCTAGGATTTGGACTGATAAAGAGGATTTTGTCAATGCCACAACCTTGGTTGTGTGGTTTGACTTGGCGTCAGGCCGTGGTACAAATAGAGCTGGAGTGGAGTCTGCTGCTCAGAATAATTGATAAATTCTGATAGTGCAAAGCCATCACAGCTCACCTGATGAGAGGACAAATGGGGCTGGGAGGTTTAGCTGTCCTGAGGATGTGTGTGGGGCTCACAGTGGGGTTGCAAAGTGATTGGTTCTTGAACCTCCCCAGTTTTACCTGTTAAGTGAAAAAATAACACCCTTCCGGTAACATTTTTAGACAGCAGCTAAAAAATAAGCCAGATCACTCAACTTGGTGCAAGCCAGAATTGCCTTTTTTAGTACAACCACAAGGAGATTCTAGGAAAAGGGAAGGTGTGATTTATAGGATGGGACAACCTCTTTCTTGGAAAGGAAAATAAGTGAAAACCATGGCAGAACCGTGACTTCTAGTCTTATTTTAGTGGGACAGCCTCAGGCTCCCAGGGCAGTCCTCAGATTTGTGATTTCAAATACCTGCAGTAACTCTAACTGTGTCCCATCAGTTGTGGGGGCAACCACTGTCCTTGGCAGTGGTGGGGTGAGGATGGAGGGTGTTTCCTGTGGCTGTGACAATGGGGTGACAGCAGGGAGGGCGATGTCCCTAGCTCCTTGCCAATAGGAGGGTGGCACATTGGGAGTGTTCAGGAAAAGTGCCCCAGAAGTGATTCAAGGCCTGGAAATGTTGCTTGTGCAGACAGGGTGGAGAAGCTCAGTTTATTTTGCAATCATTTTTGTTATTTATTTTAGCACTATATATATTGAAAAGTTTTGGCTGATGGATGATGAGATCCCTAAATATCAAGATTGAGAGGGTTTCCTGGGCTAACAGGAAGAACAGGGTAAGACCAAATGAATGAATACAAAAAGGAACTTTGGGCTGGAATGAACACTAAGGTCTGAAAAATTTAAATGGAGACTGGAACACCCCATCCCCCTGCACTGACTGCCATGAAATCTTTAACTTCTGCAGAGAATATTTGTGAGTTCATGGTAAGGGACTCTTGCATGCTGTGGCTATGCCTCCACCTGCCAGCCCACAACAGGCTGGCGGGTTGTAAACCCAGATTTAAACACTGATGGCCTCAGGCTTTCCTATCCAGGCAAGAAAACAAGCTGTGAAAAAAGTAAACATGTCACTGAGGTATTTTTCTTTCAGATGGGCTGATCTTTCCGAGCTCAGAGAAAGGACACAAGGAAGTTGCTGTCAGACATGAGGATACCAGCCTTGACTTCACAAATATTTGAATAATATTTGCTGAACCTTATGTGTTATTCCAGAAGAAACAAAACAAACAAAAGAATATTAGTAAGTTCATGTCTAAAAAAAAAAAAAAGAAAAAAAAAAAAAGAAAGAAAAGGGAAGAGAAAAGGTTTCACTGGACTCTGCTAGATGTGATTCCCTCAGGTAACCTCACTGCTCTCCCCAGGCTCAGCAGCTGCCGTCGCCACCGACTGCACTGGTCCCAGCATGGATCCCATGCCTGGGTGGAATCCTTGTGGCATCCAAAGCTCCAAAAGGGGTGGTGACCCATGGGACACCATGCCTGGCACAGCTCCACGAGACCCTAGCCCGTCTCCATCACACCCCACAGACACACATGGAATGCTGCCACAGAGATGGGTCGTCCCTTGCCTAGTGCACAGACGGGACATTGTTTATGTAGGACCTCCCTCAAGTGACTTTGCTGTTGAGCTCCCTCTGTGGTTTCCTGTATTTGAAACCCTTATCACAGCCCTGCCACCAGAATATGTGCTCGGGGGGGGGGGGGGGGGGAGTTTTATGGGTTGATAAGGTTTTATTGCAGCCAGACTTATTGATGGAAGTCTGAAATAAAGAGATGGGGAGCCTGAGGAGACGGGGTCCAGACAGCTCCAATTTCCACTGAATTCAGTAATCTGGACACAGGTTTTAAGTAAAACCCGGGCTGTTCTAAGTCTAGCTCAGGCATACCTGGGAGGTCCTTGTCAGAGAGCTCCAGGGCAGTTGCAGTTTGTACCAAGGAGTTTGGTTTCATTGAAATATTTATTTCCATCCCCTGGCCAGAGGAAGCAGCCACAAGGACATGGTGTCTGCAGTACCCTGTCCACAACTCGGCCCTATAACACACCTCAGGAACCCCTCAGAGCCCCAGTGAGGGCTCCCCACTGCACCCCACTAGGCCATCCTACCAGGTATAGAGCTATTTGCACCCTCTTCTGCCTCAGTTTCCCTCTCCACTCCACACACAGCCTTCCCTCCACCCTGGGCCAAGTTCTTCTCTTGGCAGCAGTTTGCATTTAACTTTTTCTCTTCTTTAGCATCAGATAGAAATAAATTAAACTGGCCAGTAATGACTTTGCCAGGTGCTGACTCCTCCTGCACTTCAGCTCTGCGTGTGCCTTTGTGTGCGTGTGCGTACAAGCGACGAACAATGATTAAAGAGGCTTTATTAGTCCCATGACTAAGCCATAATAGGAAAAACCTGTGTCCTTCCTGCCAGTGACCAGCACAGGGGGAACAGCTCTCTATGAATGCTCTGCCCCTGCTCTTGTGCAGAGCACTAGGCTGTGGCCACATTAGAGGGTTTTCTGATCTCTTCTACCCCAATAAACACACAGGGAACGCAATGTCAGACATGAAGATGGTTGTGTGTGGTCTCTTCAAGCTGTTTGTGGTCCCATGTGTCTGCTCCCAGCAGGAGTGGCTGTTTCCTAGTGCTGCAGGGGAATGGGGGCTCTCACCATGTTCTCTTCCATGACCTGGTGGTTTAACCTGCCTCTGCTCATGGGGATGGTGGTTCATCCAAGGACACAGGTGATGTGGAGGCTGCAATTCTTGGGAAAGGATCTGTTGCAGTGACCTGAGCCAATCTTCCCCTAAATCCATGCTGTGACCTGACCTCCAGCACAGAAACCCCCACAGCACTGGCCAGGAGGTTGGTCTTCCTAATTTATCCATCAGTCTATTGGAAGAATTACCTTCTTAAAAACTTCAGCTTGAAGTTTACCCAACCAAACACACCAGAACCTCTCCAGAATGTCTTTTACTTCTGAGATGGCAGATAGCAGGACATTACCCTGGCTGCAGGCTGAATTGAAGGGTATAAACAAACATCTTCAGGACAGATATTGTCAGACACTGGCTGTGGCTGTGCTGTTGGCATCCCTTGGTCTCAGGGATGTGTGGCTGTCCTGGACCCACCACCATGGAAATGAATTAGGGACTTCTGGGACCTGGGATGTTCTGTGAGAGCAGCAGGTCACAAAAACAAAGCTGCCCAAAGTCTCTGCAAGAAGGGACCAATTATTTCAAGTATTCTGGGCCAACAGATACAAACTGTGGCCAGACACAGAGCCTGCCCTGTGAATGTAAATCTGTCAGGAGTCCAAATGATGGGGAAAGGGCTGATTTTTACATTTTGGTTTAGACCTCTTCCCAGCACAGGGCTTTAAGCTGGTGCCTTATCCCAACCCCACCACATCTCGGCAGAGCAAATGCTCTGCACTTCTGCCACGCTGCAGCCAGCCAGGGGATGCTGCAGAGGAAATTTCAAGGAGCAACTCGAGTAGTGCAGTAAAGAGAGAAAACAGAGTAAGATATTTTCTTTCCTCCCCCATACCTTCACTCCCGGGGCATCCCTTCAGGAGCTTCATTAATGCTGGAGGAGGCAGAAGGCAAACATTGGGAGTGGGCTGCCCTTTCCCCTGGATCTGCCACCTCTGAATCACACTGGGCTTGCAGCACTTCCTGCAAATGCCCCCCTGGGCCAGCCTGTCCTTCCCGCCCTCCCGCAGAACCCAGCACTGCCATCCCAGCTCTCATACAAAGGAGGTTGCATCATAACTGCTTTTTAAACTCCGAGGCTTTTGAAGTCAAAGCCAAAGTTTGTTTTTACGCCTGATTCGAGCCAAGTCCCTAGCTCCAATGTTTACGAGAGTCTCTTTGGTTAGCAGCAGCTCACCTCACCTTTTTAACAGTCGGGTTATATCAGCAATGTTTGTCCAGACTGGCAAGAACCTGGGCTCTTGAAGAACTGAAAATCAAAGGAAACTGGGTTCTAGAAGGACCGAAAATCAACGTCATGAGAGACACCAAACAACAGCTCTACTGGAAGACTTCCAGCTCTCTCTTCAGCTGTGGCTGAGATTATCAGGATTCCCTAGAGGGGAAGAGACATATTTTGAGGATAGACATCCTTTAGAGGAAATGGGGAGAACATCAAAAACAGGGCCATGAAGTCCACAAGATAGGGATGGAGTTAGCTGCACCATCACTCACCTCACATTCATGGTGCAGAAAAAAGATTCTCCAGCTGGTTGGCAGGGACCCCCAACACTCCTAGGAGCAGTGGGTTTGAGCAGGGAGTGATTGTTCCTGCACTTCTGGGCTCATTTTGGAACTGTGTAACCACTGTGACAGCTCTGGCCATGGTGCCTCATTTGCTGGCAGCAGCAGGGCACTCGCAGGATCCCTGTGACTGTGTGTTTTCTGCTGCATATTTACAGCTTACAGACACCACCCTGGCTGTTCACAGCATCCCGGTTTTCCCCAAAATCAACCAGCCAGGCTGTCTGCTTGGAATATGCATCCCGACTGAAGGGCTGAGGCTGAGCTGGCAGCAGAGGGAACCACCGCCCGCAGCAGGAGAGCAGGGAATGGGCTGAGCAACCTCAACCCAAATACCTCACCCCGGGCATGGAGGCGTTCCGGGGAAATCTGGGCTGGCGGATGAAAGCTGAGTGGTTAATGCAGCGTCTTCTCTGAGCCGACTTTCCAGTCGCGGCTTGCACGGGCTTCCTTGCGGACATCTGGCAGATGGGCCAGGAGAGGAATGTAATGAGTTGTGCAGATGGGAGGTGCCGCGCTCAGGTTGCAGCCGTGGGGCAGGGAGTCAGTGTTTTGTTTATAAACACAGGCAGGATGACTAAGATAAGAAGGGGATGGTAATTAAATTAAATTAAGGCTCTATAAGTCATTAGATGAGCCTGAAAACATCAGCAGTCACTCGAATTCCTAGTTCTGCCAAACAGGAGCTCACTGTGATGGAGCATCAGAGGGTGATGGGGGAGCAGGGGGCTCTTTCATCATCTCAGTGGGGAAGAGATGGACACAGCTATATCCAAAGAGGGGAGACAGAGGGGAGTCAGGAAAAAATGAAACACCAGAGCATCAGGGGAGGCAGGGAAAGTCCACAAAGGTTCTTCCCATTCCCCTGGAAAAAAGCATTGCCAAAGCACGAATGGGGAACTGAGGCACTGAAGGATGAAAGGGACAAGGTTCCCACCAGGATTTTGGTACAGATGGTGCAAAGAGGGGAGCTTTGCAGGAGTCGATTGGGTTGTAAATACCCCTTCAGATCCAGAGCATCTCTGCAGATGGTTTGAGCCTCTTGGTGAGAAGTGGGAAGCACCATGTGAGTGGGGAGAGCGGATTCGGAAAGATAGCCCTGGACCCAAACTGTCTGGGAGGCATTTCTTGGCTAAGGGAGTGGCAAAGTCTGTCACCCACTGACTGGGGGATAGGACAAGTTTGGAGAAAAATGAGTTAGGGAGTGTGAGCTGAGGTGCAGGTTTTGACTGGATTTATGTATCCAGCATGAAGGCTGTACCTGTGTCAGCTAAGAGAAAATGATGCTCAGAGTCAAACAAACTCACCCAGCACTGGGGGCTTGTGGCTTCTCTTCCCAGGGATGCTAGTTTGCTGAGATCCTGTGCCTGTTTATTTTTCTTTCCTGCTTGCAATGGCCCTGATACACCTCCAAGCTTTAAATGCTTTCCCTGCTGCCTACATTGGCTAAATTGGTCCTGGGAGCTTTCCTACCTCTTTGGGAAGAGGGAATGGGCTGAGAAGGTCCAGATGCTGCAAGGCAGGCAGGGTGGGGGGCTGGGGCAGCTCAGGAGAAGGATGGTCCATCAACATCTGTGACCAGAGACTTAGGTCTGCTGCTGTCCCAGCTTGGGAACCTGGCCCCAGAGTACATGATGTAGAGACATGTGGTGTTTAACTCAGGAGGTCTTTCAGCCTGCTCTCCTGGTGCCAGCCCTTTGCAAAGGGCTCCTGGGAAACATGGAGGAAATACCAACAGTCCTTACAGCATTAATCATGGCCAGGATGAAGAATGGAAATGAAAATGCCTTTGGCTGGATCCTTGGAGAGGGGGAGATTTTTTTCCCACCAAGTGTTTGCAGGGTAGTGGTTGATCAAAACTGGGCTGGGGGAAAGGTTCTGTCTCATGGAGGTGTCAAGGGAAGAGCAGGTAACTTTTTGGTAGCTGCATGTTTCTAGTTAGTGAAGTAAGAATCCATGGCAGCCCTCAGAGCACCCTGCTGACATTCTTGAGCCAGAGTGTAACACATTCTCTAATCTCAGCCCAAGACCTTGGGATCACATCTCTGTCAGAGCCTGGCTGGGCATCAGGAGCTGCAGGAAGGTGACAGCTTGGTGTGATGCTGATGGAAAGGGAGGGACCACCCCAGTGAAGAGGCTGGAGCAGCTAGAAGGATGTGTAACAGCTTTTAGGGACGAGGCTGCTCCTGCAGCCCCATCACTGTGGGTAGGCACATCCCACAGGGCAGCCAATGCACTCTCACAGTGGATTCACTGGTTTGTATTGACAAATCCTCTCCTCTTTGCCCAGCACCCCCACAAGGCCGTTTTCCTTCCCTCAGGGCTGTAGGGAGTGGGCTGGCTGCTGGCAGGGCCGGGGGCCATGGGCTGGAACTGTGGACTGGCATTACACCAGGCTGTGCCCAGTTACACAGCACAAGTGTGCCCGGGCTCAGGGGGGCACGGCCAGGGCTGAATTCAGCTCCTGGCACGGGCTGAGCATGCAGTGGGAGCCCAGCATTCCCTGAGGAGCAGGAGGCACAGCTGCACAGCTCCAGGAGTGCTCTGAGCTGTGAGCACTGGTCCCTGCCACCCCTCTCTGGTCAGTGGGGCACCCCAAAGGAGGTTTCACCCACACAGTCCTGTCCTGCTGTGGTTCCTGGGGCAGGCTGAGCTCCCCATGCAGCTCCCCGAGGGAGAAGCCATTTTTCCAACCACTGTCTGGGGCTTTGTGGGGAGCATGTGCTGGCTTTCCTTATGCTGATCTCCCCAATTAGTCTCCCATCTCCTTTTCTCCTCTTCAAAGCACTAAGCATCATTAATCTGTTTGGGGGATTAATGCCAGGCTGAGCTGGGGAGGACGGTCCTGGTCCTCTCACACACACAGCCCTGCACACTAATAGTTTTTGCTACCCAGTCACAGCTGTTAAGGCTACAAAAGCCCCAAGTAATGTGATCTCCCAGGGTTCTTGTCCACAGAGGCCCAGGCACCCTGGACCCTTTTGAAGGCAGGAATGTGGCTGAGCATGACCAAGTTTGTCCCACTGATGGCCTTGTGCTCTCCTTCCCAACCATCCAAGCAGGGGTTAACTGTGCATGAAGAATTGGATCAGCCTGTGGGACAGCCCAGTGCCCCCCTTCTACCCTCCCAGCTCCCATCACTACAGAGTGTCTCAAGTTCAGGGGTGAATGGACCAAAACCCAGGAGAGTGTGCTGCAGGCACTGATGGGCACAGAAGGATTAAAATCAAATTTAGGACAATTAGCTTGGCATAGATTCCAGACCTTTTCCCGTGATGGTTTTCTCAGGAGACAAGGAGTTGGAAACATGCTGCAGGAGATGTCTGAGACAGCAACTGGCATGTGCCATGGAAAATAGACCAGGTTGCTTGGGGTTGTAAAATGCATCACTGTGCATCACTTACCAGGACCTCTTCTCTAGGCCCTGAAAAGTGATGGGCAACGTCCACACAAAATACAGAAGGGTGCTGGTTGCTCTGGAGGCTGGGGAGCTTTGCTCCACGTCTGAATGTCCTTTTTCCTTACCCATGGCAAGGGTCAGAGAAGAGTGCTCACTCTAAATGCCCTCCCTGGTACCCAGGGCTGGGGTGCTGTGCCCCGTAAGGAGGGGGCCCAGCTGTTGTTTTAAGCACTGTCTGCTGGAGACACTCCAGTCTGCAGTTCAAAGCAGCTGCCAGCTCTTTCCTTGGATCTGAGGTGGCTCAGTGGGATCGGGCAGCTTTGTAATTTGAAACAATGGGGTTAGGGGGGGACTGTGCCGCCGGCAGCCCCAGCCATACAAGGAAAGAGGATCCCACTGCATGCACAGCCCTGCATTCCCCACCCTCCCCCTGCCCCAGCCTGCGAAAGGCAGCCCCCAGCATCATCCAGTGGCCCCCAAAGCACCCGATGGCAGAGGCCAGAGGCCAGAGATGGGCATCAGACACAGCTGGGCCCTGTCCCTGCTCATGTTGTTACAGGTTGGGCTTGGGTTTCTCTCCCTCTTGTTTTCTACATGGTGTTGAAACTCTACGCCAGGGTGGGAGATGCTCGGGGGAATTTGCAATGGCAGATGGTGGGGAAAAGAGAAAAGGACAGAGCACACTGCCTGTGGGCACAGGAACACAACACCCCAGGAGGGAGTGTGGACTGAACAGCCAAAGGTGGCCAGCCTGCAATGAAAGCTTTTAATGCACAGGGCTTTCCTGCCTTCCCTACACACACACACACACACCTGCAGGCCAGGAACAATCCCACTCTGGATGCCTTTTTCCTTTCTTTTTCTTGCTGTTGCTCTCTTCTCCCTCTAAAACAAAGATGTTTCTCCAGATGCACTGGTCCCCATCCAACAGACCCCTTTGTCTTGTCGCTTTGAATTATATTTTCTTTGTCTGCATTTGCCATCCTCCCAGACTGAGCACTGGATGTCTCATTAGGAGGGAGATTCTGGTCAGCGGTGCCAAAACTCCTTGCAATGCTGACGCAGAGGGATCCTTACTGGAGTGAAGATGCTAAAAGCTAAATCTCAGCCAAGGGAAGGCTGTAGAATGAAGTCAGAGTGGAGAGATGCCCAAAGGGAATTAGGAAACTTTGGGATGATTTTAGGATTATGAAAGGGATGAAGAAAAATTACAGGAGCAGAGCCAAAAGACTTCTCACCCCAAGCAGACAATTTCCCATGCCAAATGTGGCACAGTCCCCTGGCTCTGTGAGGCCACGGGGGACTCCTGTGGATGCTGTCCCCAGGGAGAGGCACAAAGGCTGCTCTGGCACAGGCCACACGAAGCCCTGGGTGATGACAACTCCTGCTGTCCCCTGCCCCAGGGCAGGGCCCTGTGTCAACATCCCTGGGTGGGATGCCCTGAGCTGCCAGGCAGTTGGGTCCTGCTGAGCAGCCCAGCTGTGGTGACTTTACTCCAGACCTCAAAGGGCATCTGGGTGCTCAAACCCAGGCTCATTCCTTCCAAGTGGCTCGATCTGGACTAGAAAAAGAAATGAGCTCTCCCTGCAGGCCTGCCCTCACTTAACTTTGCAAGAGGAAATTTTCTCCAGAGCTCCAGGGATTGCAGGACATTTTTGATGTGAGGGAGATATGGAAAGCAAACCTGACCTTTACAACCAGAGGAAGGCTGTTTCCCCACAAGTCTGTGTTGCAAAAAATGTTGGGTTTTATTTTCCTCCCAACGCTGCACTGAAAACAAACATCCAAACCTCAAACTTTGCTACAAAGCATGATTGTCTCTCAACACCAGCCCTTACCCATTTCTATCTAGCCCTGCCTCCATGTGCTGCTCCTGCCTCTCTGCAGGCTCAGGGAGAGTAGTGGGATCAGCCTGGGAAGTTATTTTGTTCCCACCAAACACCTTGGCTAGCATGGAGTCCTTTTATTGCCGAAATGTCATTCACACTGTGCTTGTTTAACACACATACCAGCTGCCTCTTTTCATGCTACTGGTCTGAGAACGAGGGCTGAGCTCTTCCCAAGTTCACAGGAAGATGGGCTCATTTGGGGACCGTGGGATGTAAATCCCCTCAAACACTGCATATATTTGCATCTGCATCTAATTTTATCTCCTCTCTCACACTGCAAGATTCCCCTGCCCTGTCACGTTGGGGAAATGAAATGCATCCCTCACATGTTGAGTTTGGGATTCTTTGTCCACTGGTTGGCACCTGGTTTACTTTTCATTAATTTTTAGGGTCCTACAATGACCAAACAAGGACTTGTTTCCATCAAACACCATGACCACTGCTCAAACCACCACGTGTCCTCCAAACCAGCATCATCTGGAGTGGCACCACCTCCTCAGGCAGCCACAGTGTGGCACATGCATGGAGCAAGCCCTTCCTCAGTCACTGTGACTGTTTTCCCACTTTGGGACATAACAGAAGATCCTTTCAACAACATTTCCTTTGAAAAATAATCCATCTAGCTCTGTTTTTGGAAAGTGCTCCATGCTCTGCACAGGAAGAAGTTAATTACTGTCCGGGGGGTGAGGGCGTGTGTTCTCAAATGTTTTAAATGTTTAATTTTCTTGAAAGAAAAACCATCTCTGATCTCTGTTGGATCCTCTCCCTGTTTATACAGAGGGTTTCTATTAGCAGGGCCAACAGTACATCCCTGACTGCCACGTCCGTGTCCTTTTCTTCTTCCCTCAAAACAGGAACCCCTCCCAAGGGGGTGTGTCCCACCTCTCCCTGCACCTCTCTCCAGGGAGCAGGGAAGGCATGAGCCCTCCTGGCAGTGTCTGCTTCAAGGACTGCTCCATCCAGACCCTGAGCTGTGGTGGAATGATCTCTAATTGAAGCAACTTTTCCTTTCCAGCCCATTTTCCAGAGAGATGTGGAAAGAATGAGGTGGGTCACACCCCTCACAGCCCCTTCCATCAAGGATCAAAATTCAGATTTCAAGCTATTTCAGGTGTCCCACAGGCATCCCTGGCTCCCCATCATGGAATAGTGTTTACAGTAGGGACATCAGTAGTTTTACTTAGTCCCAACCTCCTCTAATGGCATTTGGGGTCTCTCCTATATCCCCTTTGCACCATGGATGGGCACAGGCTCCCAAGCCCACCCAGATGATCCCAGTTGTTGATCTCCAGCTTGCTGAGGTCCTTTATGGGGTGCTGAGCATCGCTGGTGTGGGAGCCCTGGGGAGATGGGCTCTGTGCTGGGACAGCCCTGAATGCCTGGCCATGCATCACCTGCCAGGACACCCAGAGCTGGCCGTTCCCATGGAGAATTGATTTCCTTTTGTTATTGCTGCTTATCTCAGCCCTGCCACTGCTGCCTCCAGTGCCTTGTCAGGGGTGCTAATTTAATGCTGATGAGAGGATTACGAGAATGACCATCAGGGCAGTAATACCCATTTGATATTTAATTTATTACAGTAAGGAAGAGGTGACTAAGAGGAAGGGCTGTGGACAGCGGTCAGGGTGACCTAAACCTGCATGCTGTGACATTTACAGGCTGTGCTGGAGACCAAGGCGGACAAACCTTGTGGGGCCTCTGGATTTTAGAGGCTGTTCCATAAAGAGCTCGAGGCTGGGGCTGTCACCTTCTGGAAAGATCCACCACATGAGCCATTGTGTGGGGTGGATGATGTTCTCAGGATCTGATCCACTTCCAGAACCTCTAGACTAGTTTTAAATAAGTGGGGTCTCATGGGAGGGCAGATGGACAGGGTTTGCTTTTCATCCATGTGTGTGGACATGGAGGGCATTCGTTGTGGGGCTGCTGAGAAATGGAGAAGGACTTTGGCACCTGATTGTGGGGCTGGAGCAGGGTGGCATTGGACAGGTTGAGGTGAACAAGATGCAGAACCCTGAAGGCTCCATCTCCTGGGATGACTTCAAACCTCTCCCAGCCTTAATTTTCAGCTATCAAGTTCCTGCAGAGCCTCTCTCCCTGAACAGCTGATATCTTACACCCGTGGCTTGTGTGCTCAAAAGAGTCCTGCAGCAACCAAAGCCCACAGCACTCCTTCTGCAGCAGTCTGGGTGCACAGTGCAGCTCTGTGGGCTCAAATTGCTCCTCTCAGCTGCCCTTCAACAACGTCATCCATATTTTAGGCTCCAAATATCCACCTGTGTTCAGGATAAGCCAGGCTCAGTTTGCAGGAAGCAAACCAGGCTGCTGCAGAGACTGCATCTGTGTCCCATCACGAGTGTGTGGATGGCAAAGAAAGCAGCAATGCTGGGGGGAGAAATGGGAGATGGAGAGGACAGGAGGAAGAGGAGACAGGGCAGAGGGCCATGCTGGGAAGGCTGTGGGGGCCACGTGTGCATCCGGCCAAGCCCACGTGCTGCTCTTCACACTGAGAACTGCTGTAGCTGGAGGAGGGGGCTGCCTGGGGAGCACTCAGCCTCACCTCTGCTGGGTCAGGGCTCCTCACAGCTTTATTTTGGCTGTGGGGGCGGCAGCAGTGCTTTGCAGCGAGCTGTTGGGTGGCTGGCAGGGCTGGAGGAGCACCAGAATGACTTTATTTTGGAAATATGTCTCTGTGGAGCACTCAGTGTCCCTTGGCTATCCCAGCCCAGAGCCGGTCGAACCGCTGGGACCTGCTCTGCTTGTGATTGTACTCACCCCGTCTCTTATCGCTCTGCTGGGAAAAGAGCTGGCGAGAAAAGGAGCCAAGCCCACGCGCACTCGCCCTGCCTTTGGCACGCCTGAGCCAAAGGCTGGTTTCTTTCTTCCTTTCCTTTTCCTTTCTTTCGTCTTTCTTTCTTCCCCGGGCACATTTTTCAGGCTGATAGCGTGGCAGAGAGGATGAAAACGTGGTGGGGCTTTGGCCAGGATCGAGGAGGGGAAGCGGTGTAGTGGTGCTTGGCAGCGCTGTGTGTGCTGTCAGACCAGCCGGGTGCCAGGCAGGAAAGGGCGTCCCCAGCCCTGCTTGGAGCCAGACGAGGAAAGGAAAGGGATGGGGACAGAAAAGGGCAGAGTGGCGCCCGGGGAGGGGTCACGCCAGGTGGGAGAGTGCCCGGCTCCCCCTGGGCAGGTTGTGCCCTTCAGCCTCACCGCGGGCTGAGGGGACAACGTGCTGTTGAATCTGGCCCAGAATAAACAACCTTCTGCTGCTGGAGAAAACAGCTGGCCTGTTTTCCAGGCAGACCGGGAAATGGTGGAGCCTTTTTCCTCTGGCCCTGTTCCAACAGGGAGCTGCAGCAACATTAACCCACTCTGGCTGGCTGGGACCAGAGAGCTTGTCCCAGGATTGGTGCTGGCTCCCCAGGGATGGGATGGGACTCCTCCCATTTGGTTGTGCTCTAGCACTGTCACGTTTCCCACTCTCACCGTGTTGACCATGGTTCTCTTTGGATGCTGTTGAATAGGAAACCTCTGCCTCGAGTCCTGCTGCTCTCTGGAGGCACTGGTGACCTGCTGGAACAATGAATGGAGCTGGAGATGGGTGTGGATATTTTCATTCAGCTTCCCACACAACAAGGGTGAGGTGGTATTGCAAACCGTGGGGTGGAAGGACAGCAAAGAGCAACCCACACTTCCATGAGGGACTTGGGTTTAAAGAATGTTTAAGGAAGACACCCAAAGAACCACCAAGTCCGTCACCTAATAGAATTATTGTTGCTAAAACCATGGATTTCCCTTCCCTAGAGTACATGGCAGCCCCGTTAAGTCCTGCATGTTTGCACTCTGGAGCAGAACTGAGCTTAGCACAGACACGTGAGCGAATTGGCCGCAGACCCCCAGGAGTCAGCCATAGGATGCCTCCCCACGGGAGGACCAAATTAGTGTAAATATTTAATAGCTCCAGTAAATATTTAACTTCTCTGACATGAGTGAGGATGGAAAAAACAGACCCTGGCGGGCAACCTCGCAAAGCCCCTGGGTGAGAGGCTTCAGAGAGCTCTTCCCAACTCTGAGCCCATTGTATGGGCTTCTAGGCAGGAGCTGGCTTTCATTAGATGTATGTGCAGAGCCTAAGACAGGGAGGCTGTGATCTGGAATCAGACTATTATAAAAATAGCATGCCCTTTGCATGAGTCAAGAAACACCCGCTCCCAATTAAACGGGAGCGTCATCCATCTGAGGCTCAGAGCGGCACTTGGGCTGGCTCCTGCTCGGCATTGTGATCATCTCTTTGGGCATTTCCAGCCTGAGAGAGCATTTCTGGGAAGACAAGTTTTTTTAAAGGATGGGCACAAGTTGTGCAGAAGAGGAAATTCTGCTCCTCTTTGCTCTTGAGGCTGTTCAACACAACAATCACAGAGGAATTTTGGCCCTCTCCAGCTGTGGATGGCACATGTGGATTGTGGTCAATGCAAAATGCCACCTCTCTACTGAGGGATTAGGAATGCCTGGAGCAAGAGGAGACCTGCACACACTTGCAAGCCAACCCTCTACTCCAACACTCTGAACTTCAAAATTTGGTTTTCATCATCATTTCCTCTCTTTTTAGTTGAAACACCACTGGCTGAGTGCGTCATATGAGTCCCACATATGCAAGATGCTAGAAAGCCCTTGTCCTGTGTATCCAGCTGCCTCAGTACAGTGGTCTGGGATTTCAGGAACTGGCAAGTGGTCACAGAGCTCTGTCACAGCCTGTTTTATTTTGAAGAGCCAGTTTTGCACAGCGAGACCTAGAAATGCTGCCATCTGGTCGGATGTTTCTGCGCTAATATTAGTGCAGATAAATATTTGCATGTGGGCCTCTTTTAGCACTGCGTCTCCCAGAGGAATATGGGCCACGTTTCTGGGGTTTTTAATAGAAAGCAAAAGAGGCCACGAAGTCAAAGGAAGAAAAGGTGTCAGAAAACACCAGATCAGTGGAATGGGGCAATGAGGGCACTCCAGCATTGAGAAGAGTCCTCCAAAGGCTCTGTGTGACGTATTCCAAGTGATGCTAAGGGGCTGGTGTGGTGGGTCTGGGCTTGGGTAAAGCTCTGGCTTGTGTAAGGGAGGAAGCCTGACAGGTCAGCAAAGCTAAAACCACTCAGACTCATCCTTCCTGAGACACATTGCCTGATACTGGTTCTCTGAACTGTGGTTTCCTGATGCAGCTGTTTGATAAATATTTATCTCTGCTCTATTGCAAAGCAATTAGGACGGCCTCAGAAGTGGGTTTACTCAAGAGGCACCACAAAAATAAGACAATTTGGATAATGAATGTATCTATTTATTTTCCATTCATAAGGGCTCTCCTGAAAGCTCCTGCGGAAATGCATTTCCCAAAGCTCTGTGTTTCTGTACGGTGCCACACAAAGGTTAAAATTCACATCTCTGTTGTCTCTCACCTCATAATGGTTTTACCCCAGTGTCCACACACCAAAGCTGCCAGCTTGCACCAGTGTAAGTGAGAGCTGAACAGGCTTTAGTCAGGCCACTGGTTGCAATTTGGGAGGCTCCAGTGTCCACATGTGCATCTCCCTGTGCAGGCTGTTGGGTAGCACTGTAGGTGAACATCCACTAACAGCCATTAGGCTGTGAGGGTTTGGTTTTTGCTGCAGAAAAAAATGTGTTGCTCTCCCAGGAACAGGTCTGGGGGTCTTATATGAGGTTTTTGGTCGTGGGGAGAACAGTGGAGGGATGTAGTCTCCAAATCAAGCTGTGAGCTGATGAGAGAAATGGTTTTTAGTTTCCTACTTTAAGCTTGTCTTAATATTCCTACTTTCAACTTTGCCCAGGACAGAGAAGGTGCTGGGGCCATTCCCAGCCTGCAAATCCCTGCGGTGCAGGGTGGATGCAGGCAGGTTACACTGACTGCTATGGGGTCAGATCAGGGGTCAAGCCCCAATTTCCTGCTCATACCTACCAGCAGCCTGATCTCATTCCAGTCCCAGGCCACTGCCACAGGGTTGTACCAGGACATTCCTCAAGCCCTGCTGTCAAACTCGGCTGCATCACACCCATTCCTGAGGATCAGCTCTATTGTCCCATCCCTGGGGAAGGTGTGGAGAGACCTAGGGGTTTGCACATCCTTCTTGGAGGGACTGGAGGGTTTGCACAACCTTTGTGGAGGAATCAAGTGTTCTGCTGGCAAAAAAAGGAGCCGTTTTATGGACTTGTACCACAAACTAAGTGAATCCTCCACGTGTCATGGCCAGAAGATTAACTGAGGCTCAACTCTGGGAGGGTTACAAAGGCACAGAAGAGGTTCCTTTGTTGGAATTGGGAAGAGGCAGCCACTGCACTCTCCTTTGTGGAGTTGCCGCCTCTTGCTTTGCTTTCCTCCCCTCTCCCTTCAACAGGTTGCTCGGCACAAGCCTCCCCGGCATTCAGGGCCATCCCACACCCCCTCCCCGTGGCCCATCACCATCTGCTCACCACAACCCTGCACAGCCCAGCCCCGAGCCCTCGTCCACCGTGGCTCCACAGCCCTTTGTGCCATTTTATCCCCTCGGTCATAACTCCTCCACCACTTGCCCCTCGCTCCCTCCTCCTTGCCCGTAAAGGCAAGAGGTGGGAAGGGAGAGGTTTCCCCAGCTCTGTGCAGAAATGTTCAAGTGTGTCAAAAGACAAAGCCTGTCCCCTTTGCAACCCACCAGCTGCTGCTGCCACAAAAGCAGGGAGAGGAGGGGGGCCAGGAGCGTGGGGGGCACTTTGTGACCCGAAAGGAAAAACCTTGAGAAAAGAACAGAATAAATATCCCCTCCTTCCGCCCCTTCTTAACAAGAGGGGACAGAATTAAACACTTTTGTTAAGTGAGGGGCTGTCCCCCACACCAGTTAACAAGGCTCCTGCGCCCTGTCCTGGTGTCGGACTTTAACTCACTCTGTGTCGTGTCTTTCTCTTCACGGGCAGAAAATTCAATTAGTCTCGAGCAAATGCCTTCCTAAAGGACACAGAGAACGAAAATAAAGAGGAGAAATCTGCTTTCATCCCGTACAGAAAGAGGCTCTGGGGGGGAAAATACAGATTAGGGAGATAAAGAGGCAGGTTTAGGGCTTTCAAAAGGGGTTCTCTCTCTTCTTTTCTTTTCTTTTCTTTTCTTTTCTTTTCTTTTCTTTTCTTTTCTTTTCTTTTCTTTTCTTTTCTTTTCTTTTCTTTTTTGTTTCTTTTTGTCTTTTGTCTTTTTTTTCCTTTTTTTTTTTCTTTTTTCTCTTTTTGTTCTTTCTTTTTTTC
>CM031870.1:3399699-3579721 GCA_018697195.1 Certhia americana | reverse complement strand
TTTTTTTTTTAAATCTTCACCTATCCTCTCTCCCTCTCCCTCTCTCTCTCCCTCTCTTGCTCTTTTGCTCCTGCAGAGCGTCTCCATCTGATGACCAAAGCCTGATCGCACACACCCCGATGCTGAATCAATCCAAACGCCTGTGTAAGCAGAGCTGTGTTTGTCTTGCTGTGAGTAAGGCTCCAAACCAGCCCTGGGTCTTTGCCTGTCCACACAGTCCCTCCATCCAGGTACAACGCTGCCCCACTGCCAGGAAAAGCAAAGGACTGATGCTGGGAACCCTTCCCTGCTGGGCCCGCCGTGCTATAAACCAACGGGCCTGGGGATTTCTGTAGGAGCCCTGGCAACCAGTGGCTGCTGGAGAACAAGGGGAACATTTCCAGTGGTTCTGCATCAAGGACCAGCTCCCTGGTGCTCGGGCCGTGGGGGCACAGAAGAGCTGGTGCCTCCTCCACGGTGCACCCCGCGATTATCGCGCACGGCGAGAGCGGTGAGCGAGCTTCCTGCACTTGATTGCAGATGCTGCTGTCTAATCACCGCTTCCTCCCCTGCCTCTCAGGGCTCCCTGGCAGCCCAGGGCAGGTTGGCATCATCCCATCCTTCTTGTTCACCTCCCACGACTGGTTTTCCCCATCTTGTTCACCCCCTCCTTCTCTTCCAAAATGTTCCTCTTCGTGTGCTGGTCTGTCTGGTCCTCGGCTGCCAATGCTCTGGAGCAAGGGCTGGTGCCTGATATTGCTGCGTGCCAGAGATAAGAGCTAATCTCTGTTTTATGGTCATGAATAAAACTTGCAGATCAGAGTCTGTGCGGAAATCGGAACCATACAAACCCTCACGGGAGGAGGGAGGGGGGCTGGCAGCACATCCCGTTTACTGAAGCTGTTGTTTTTGTGTGAGACTGCTCCTACAATGTACCAGGCTTCTCTGGCAGGGAGGTACAGCTCAGCAAGCACTGGGTGAGAGGGGCCAAAAACGTTGGTGGGGCAGAGGACTTCAGTTTTTGACTTGTGAGAGGCTGGGCACAGGGAGTTCATCCTTGAGGTTCTCCTAAGAACAGACTTCTGCAAGGTACAAAGAGGGAGAGGGAAAGAGAGGCACTGAGCCAGATGAGAACCTGATTTTGTGCTGCAATAGCTCACAACAGTTTTGCACCAACATTTTAAGACATTGATCTTGTCTCTCAAGGTCAAAATTTGGGAGGGAAAGGGACTCTACAAACCATGTAGGAATTGCCTGGAAGAGAGAAAAGTTGTCTGTCCTTCCTTCCAGCTGCTGCCATCTCTTTATGTTCACCCAATGTCTGTCAGAAAAGTTGGGGTTTTAGTTTCCATCCTTTTCCCCAGTGTCTCTCCTGCAAACTCCCTGCCAGACAAGCAGGGATATGCTTGACTCTTTCTGCTGGCATGGGCTTCATTGCTCAGGGCACAGGGGATGATGGACCGGACTGTGTTCAGGTTGCTTTTGGAGATCACTGTGTAGATACGGCCTCCCAACCTTTGCCAGTCAGCAGGAGGATGAGCCAAATATCTGAAATACCAAAGGACAAGACCATGTGGGACGGAGTGAGGAGATGGTGGAGTCTACAATGAAAAGGGTGGAAGAAGAAAAAGGGTGGAAAAAGACAGGCTGTAGAATGAGAGGGAGAAAATCAGTTTGGGCCAGGGGTTTCTGTCTTGGTTTTTCCCTATGAGCAGGCTTCCCCCAGTTTATCTTGCTCTGGCTGAAAGCTGAAGGGGGGCTCGTGAAGGAACTGTTCAAAACCAGTAGGGCAGTGGCTGAGTGCTGGTTAATGAGTTACTCGCTCATAGCCCCAAGCTCCTGTGAGCTGCTTTCATCTCTGAGCCAAAGGAAAGGATGGATCATTCTTCAGCAGCTTCCTCTGCAACATCTGGGCTTTGCAAGAGCTGGCTCTGGATCTCTGGGAGCAGCACAGCCACCACAGCCGCTCCAGGTATGGGGTGCTCCCACTGTCCAGAGCTGTGGATGCATCCAAGGGACCTGCTGGAACCTGAGCCTAGACTTGGTGCCACCAACAGCTGTTATTCTGAGCCTGACTCTAGTTTTGGATCTCTCCAACATGGACAACCCTGTGCTCCTGCCAATGTCTCATGCTGTGCACTACCCATGGCTTAAAGAGCTTAAAGAGAATGAGGGCAGGCACTACCTCATACCAAGTCCCTCATGGTTATCCATGAAGTCCTCATGGCCTCCTTGACCATTGCCCTGGACTCTGGTTGTCCTGAGATTCTTTATTCCCCCTCTTTAAATAAGACTTTTTTTCCCTGCTCTACCTCCCATAAACAGGCTACCAGGAGCTCCACGCTCCTGGGAGGAATTCCCACTCCTGTTCCCTTCATGTTCTGATGAGACAAAGTAGAAAAAATGGTCAGAGAGGAGAAGAAAGCAGCTGGTTTTGAAATGAATAGAAGCTGCTGGTCAGGCTGCCACTGAACAGACAAAGGCTTTCCAGCATGTAGCTGCTTGTCTATGCAGGGAAATTATTGGAACAGCTTTTCCAAATTAGCTGCATCTGATGATGATAAAAATAATAAAAACAAATAGTGGATTAAGTTAAATTAGGAAAAAGCAGCTTTATTCTGGAATAGGCGTGTCCACATTCCAGCATATTTTATTCCACAATAGCAGCTTTGCTGTGCTGCTCTGTGCAGACAAGCCCTGACACCAGCCCTGTGCACGCTCCTGCTCCTCCTCTGCAGGGCAATCCTGCCTGCTTGCTCTCCCCTCCTGCTGCCAGAGGCTCCTCCAGACTTTCTCCTTCAGGCTGCTATTTTTCCAGAACTTCTCCCTGCTTGAAAGTCCCCTAAGAACCTGGTCCAGCCTGACTTGTGTATTTTGTTGTTTCTTACCCCAATGAAATCTTCCCCAGCCCTTCTCGAACATGTGTCTGACTGCTATCCCTGATCCTTGCAACAACCTCCTGTCCAAATTTGGACTCATTCCCACTTTGAAAATACACTTGATTCCTTTGCTTAGTATCCAGACCTCTTTTCTCCTGAAAGCTGGCTCCTGGATTGCACAGGCAGCTTGTCTGCCTTCAGCTTAGCTCCTAAGTGACATCTGCACACACATACAAAAATGCCAGATTTATTTTGGATGGGGAAAGATGAGAATTTGGCACACACAACCAAACTGTGACCTCTCTGACCATGCTGTGTTTGCAGAGCCTGGTTGCTGGATCTCATTTCATTGCTGCCAATTCCATGGGCTCAGTCTCCAGTGGGGTGAGCAGGAGTGACTCCACTGATTGTACAGAGCTACAGCATCTTACATCAGATTAAGACCTTGCCCTTTCTATTAGAAGAAAGACATAATTTTAATTATCTTGACATGTTTATCACTGTGAGCCTGGGCCTGTTATCTCCACGGGTTCATTCTCAAATGTGCAGAGCTGCAAGAACATGATTGTCTTTTAGTAAAATCTCACTTGAGGTATTTCTGCAGCTGTACTTTGTGTCAAAGGATAAAAAATGTGCAAGGCGACTTTCCTCGCATTGTTGGGTAGGAGTAGCTGCTGTTTGCTTCAAGCCACTGCCTACACAAAGGGGCTTCAGCTATTACAGCTAATTTATAGGTCTGCATGTGTTTACCCTGTCAAACTGTCTTGCAGAGAGGGTTTAAAGACATCAAAAAAGCATTTTATGTAAGTTTTCCTAAGAGTTGTTTCTCTGTGAGGATTGAAGTGCAAGAGTTGCTGGTTTGCTGTGTATCAGGTTGACTCCTGATCCCACACAGCAAATCCAGGACTCATCCCAGAGCCCCTGTCCCCTCACAGGAGCATGTGTGATTTAAAGCTGCCCATTGTCACTCAAAACCAGCTACCCCCTTCTCCCTTGCCAGCGTACCCATAGCAAGACCCTCCTGCCTTTTTGCTTCTCTGACCTTTATATCATCTCCACAAAGGTTTTCCTTTTTTCATTGATGTTTGTGGTGTGAATTTGAAAAAGACTTGGAACTTCTGCCTTGTGGTCTGCTGAGTTACCTGCCATCCATCTCACTGTTAGACTGACCAAAGTCATCCTGCTGATTTCCTTCTCCCTGTTTGACCAGCTGGGTAGTTTGCATCAGAAGTAGTAAATTCCTTGTCAATTATTATTTGTGTTTATTATTTGCTACGCCAAAGGGCCCAGGCATGCTAGGCATGGGGTCCTTGACCAACACATGGAAAATATTCTCTTTCCCACCAAATTTTACGATCGAGGAACAAGACACAAGATAACTGAGGCTTGTCAGAGAGCCCCAGACCACAGTGTCAGCCAGCCCTAAATAGACCCAGCATCATCAGCAGGGCTAAAAATAAATCTAGTTAGGTTTATTTTCATTATTATTCTGCCAGAATATGTCTTCTCCATCATATGACCTCGTTCCAGCCCCATTCCCAAAGTTGCCAGGAGCAGCCTTCCCTCTTCCTCTTCCTCCTCTTCCTCATCCCTGTCCCATCATTCCCATCCCCTCAGGGAGCCCTGGGGTCCAGCAGGTTGCAGCAGCAGCAGATGGCAGCCGCGGGGGCCGGGTCACTTGTCACACCACTGCCAGTCACTGCCTGGAGCCCCGGCCAGGCCCGGGCTCTGCGTTTGTTTGTTTAATTTGGCCCAAAAGGGTGGCTCTGCTCGGATGGCAGCTCCATCCCGGCCATGCTCATGCTTTCCTGGATCACACTGCATATCCCCAGGGCTGGTGCTTCCCCAGGGACATACCTGTATAGGTAAATGCAGAGCCCAGGCAAACCCAGCTCCAGCAACATGGGAAAGAATAAGGCAGCAGTAACTCATCCAGGATAATAGCTCTGCTCCTCAGCAAGCCTAGGATAGCATGGAAGTGGCTTAGGAAGTGGTTGGAAGTGGCTTTGTCCCCTTCCAGTGTTCGGCCATTTAGGACAATGTGGGCATCTGTCATTGCCATATGGGTCCATGGGGACACGTCCTGGCCTCTCAGCCCAGTGCTGAGGGGCTGCTCAGGCAGGTGCAAACTGCTACTGGCAAAAGGCAGAGTGACAAGTGAGGGTGGCAAGGAGAAATTGCTCATGTTCACAGGAGAATTTTCATGATCATAAAAGCACGCTGTGATCTGTAATTATCAGGTGGAGGTTGGAGAATCAAATACAGCAAGTAGGTTATGAAAAGAAGAAAGGGAACAGTGTGGCCATTGATTTTTAATTTTTCCTACAACAATCAGGGGAAACTTATCTCCAGACTCAGGGTGCAAGTTTAATTTTACCCTTTGCCCTCCTTCCCTTCATTCAGTGGAGCACAATGGCAGAGACACAGCCTCAGATGTTTCTCCTTCCCCTGAGGGATGCCTGGTGTGGCAGAGCCCAAATCCTGGGACAAATGCCCTAATCCCAGGGCTCGAAGAGGAGATTCCCCTGGGGGACTCCTGTCTCCTGTGCCCTGTCATTCACTGTTAAAAACAGGAGTACTGCAAATCTCACTAATGGTGTAGAGCTGCTCTGCCAAAGAACTGCTTGGTATCTGTACAGCAGACAAAAGCAGAGACAGAACTAAAGCTCAAAGCAGGGACAGGACATGCCCAAATCTGCTGCCAAGGAGGGGACAGAGGCTATAAGTCACTCTGCTGCAGTGACAAACCCGATGGCAGCACTGAAGCAGAGCCCAGCCCCTCTCACATCTTCAGGGATGGTTGTCAAAAGGGAGCCTGGAGATGCCAGGGGGGCATGGAGCAACCCTGCCAGCCCAGGGCTCATCCCACGGCCAGCACTAAGCATGACACCGTGAGAGGGAAGCCGTCAAGAAGCAAACCCATACTCCCCTCGGAGCAGAATTACTTTCATAGCTGCACCCCAGCACTTCCCAGCCTTTCTGTCTTTTGCTTAATTAACTACAGAGCTTGTATGATTTTTTTCTTTTTTAGGGGAAAAAAAAAAAAAAATCAGAGAAGAATGGCATTTTTGAAAACGCCCCCCGCCTCCGCGGGATCTCAGGGATTTGCAGCCCCACGGCTGCTTCCGCCGCCGCCCGCCCCCGCAGGACCCCGGCGCTGCCCGGCTCCCCCGCACACAGATGTGGGCTTCCCCCGGGCCCCCGGGCTGAGCTGGGAAAGGCCAAACCTGCCACGGTCCTTTCACAGCTCTGTCAAGAACATCACCACCCCGCTGGGGCATCCCCCGCATCCCGCACCCGTCCCGCAGTGGCAGCCCCGGGGCGGTGGGAAGCACTTCGTCCCCCGCTCCGTCTTTTCCTCCGTCGGAAGGATTCCCGGTAAATAAACAGCAGCTGTTGGTGAGCTGGATCTGAGGCTTTTTCCCATTCTCTGACCGGAGCTGTGATTGTGTGGGAGCTCCTGGTGTGGGAGCCGGGGTGAGAGGCTGAGCACTGAGATGCTGGGACAGATTTGGCACCGTTCAGCTGAACTGTGATGGGATGTCTCAGGGCTGACCCTCAGCATTGAAAGACTCTTGGGGTGAGAGTGACCGTGCTTCAAGTCCTGGGGCTGTCTGCAGCAGGAGAGGCAGTTTTGGGAAGCTCCCGAGCCTGGTCCCCAACCCCACTTCCCTCCCCTCTCATATACCCAGCTGTCATGTTCCTCTCCCCAAGACACAGTCCCCATCACCTCAGACTGTACCAAAGCTCTCAGCCTTGGTGGAAACTTGGCTTGAGACACAGGAAACCAAACTCAGTTTCACTTCGGTTTGGTGGGTTTTTTTGTTTTGTTTTGTTTTAGTGTTGATCTAGATCTACAGATCTAAGACCAGCCCACGTTCAAGGGCCTTTGCAGTCTGGTAGTCATCCCTGCCTGAGCAATACCCTGGGGAGTCTCGGTGTTGCCCTGGGGCAGATGGGCAGCCCCAGAGCCGCGGGGATGCTGATTAAAATGAGGAGAGGAAAGGCTCGTCGCAGCTCATCCTGCGTGGTAGCTTTTTGCTGTCCCGAGAGGTCCTGTGAGGACCCACAAAAGCCTTGGGTAAAAGTGCGAATTTGCATTTTCACTCACTGGGGAGGGAGCTCAGGTTAAAGGGGTCAGGGTGGCCCCAGAGCTACGTCCCATGGCTGCACCTGATGCTGCCTCCTTTCCGAACACCCACGATCTGCCCTCCCTGGTCACGCTGACTGCTCCATCAGGGACTTTCTCACACGCAGGTAAAAACCAGAGCTGTTGTTGCTCTGTGATGCCAGTGTTGGGGGGACCAGACCCCAACAAAACACCTCCCCGGGCCCGCTGTCCTCCTGCCACTCAGGGACCTCTGTCGCCTGCGCTGTGCGGCCGCCTGGCAATGGCACGGCAGGCTCGGCCATGAATCACTGTCTGGCACGGACAGCATCCCTCTCCATACCACACCTGCCACGCTTTGGTTCGCCCATCCCCTGGACAAGTTTTTCCCCCTCCCTTTGAGAGTAGCTCTTTTCAGCTGCCCATGGAAGGAGCCTGTTCTCCCGGTGATGGATTGCACCTGATTTCAATATCAATGAAGCTCTGCCTGCACAGCCCCAAGCAGCCTGTTTAGCCGAGGTTAGTTAACAGGATCACGCTCCTCCTCACATCCCTCCCTGCTGCCTCCGACTCTGCACCGAGGAGGCAGTGGCTGATCCACGCTTGGGAATGGATTTTCCTGCCAGCCAGGCAGGCGATGCTGGTGATGGGGCTGTGATGAATCAGATGCAGTGGGGTTTGCTGTTCAGTCGGAGAAGGGTGGTTTAGTATGGGGTCTCCAGAGCTGAGTATGCTGCTGCCCGAGGAGACTGATGTTGCCATGGTGCCTCCACTCCCTCTTTAAAAAAAAATGAAAGAAGAAAAAAGATGATCCTTTCTTTTCTCCCGGGCTTTTATCTTCCCCTCTGAGGATGTTGCTTTGAATCCTATGTCGAAAGCATCCATTGCTAAAGGAGCCAGAGGGAGCCATAAATTCAGGCAACCCCGGGCGATGCCTCTTGCCCCCACACCCCATCCAATGAGGGGCCTTTGTTCTTCCTACTGGCTGCGATTTATGGTGCTCACTCCAGGGCTGTTCCCAAGAGAGCTGTCACCCTTGTCCCCAAACTGATGAGCCACTAAGAGGCACCGACTGTGTTTTGGCAGTGCAATACCTGCTCCAAAACAGCAGCCAAACCCAGACTGAAGGGATGCCCACTGCTCTGTGTGCTCTATGTCCCACAGGGATCAGAGTCATGATGACAGCCCCCTGCTAACCAGCTTTTCAAAGCTGTCCTGTGGTTCGGAGATCCTCAGCTGCATTCCCACCACATGGGCCAAAGTGGTGTCAGTGTCCCTGCGAGGTGCCAGCCTGGCAAGCTGTGAACAGGCTCCTGACTGCCAGGCTGCAGTTCTCTGGGAGCATCCTATGGGCTTCTTCAGCAATGAAAATCCCCTGCTTTACTAATATCTTACCTGAGAGAGCAAAAAAGGCAGAAACTCTACTGATACCAACCTCCTGCACTGAGAAAGTGCAAGTGCAATCATCTCAGAAAAAAACATCCTTCCAAGCCATCCTGGCTGCCACATGTGGTCAGATCCGAGCCCAGATGAGAAGAATAGAAAGTCTTATGGAAAAGGTGAAGGAACGATGTGAATTACTTATCCAGCTCTGTCTGGCCCAAAAGGTGATTCTCCATGTGAGTGCAGGACACTGAAATCTGTGCCTGTATCTCTGGGAATCTTACAGAACTGCTGAGCCAGAGTCAGCATCTGTTGCCCCCTCTCCTCTCCCATCCCCAGAGTTTAGTTAAGCTTCATGTCATGGAGAAGAGGAAAAGGAAAACAGAGGGCGAGGGGAAGCAACGCAAACTGTGAAAACAGTGAAGGACTCCTCCAGTGCCCTGGGGAGCTCAGGAATGGGAATGAGGGTCTAAATTTTCCAACAGGAAAAATAAACTCTCCTGATGAACCAGGGAAGTGTGTCCCTCTGGATTAGGTCAAGTAACTCTGAAATTTTGGGGCTGCCAAACAACTCGTCCTTCTCTGCAATCCCCCAGCTTTGTCTCTGATACCTGGGTTTGTGTCTCCCACATCTGTGGCTGAGTCTTTTTTTTTTGGGCTTCTGTGCCTGTTTTTGTACTAATGCTGCTCCAGGGATCCAGGAGAAAGCCTGTGGTATTCTAATGCTGGGACAATGGCACAGCTATCCTGCACCAGCTCTTATCAGGACCTGGCTGGATAAATCTGACTCCAGAAAGACCCTGTTTCCCTGCTTTTATTTATGAACCGGCATCTGGTCACACACAACTCAGTGTGGTGGCACAGTTGAACACATTTCCTCCAAGCCCATGGTGACAGCCCACCAGCCAAGGGCACAGTTTGGCTTCCCACCATGGTGAACATTCACCGGGGTCCCTGTGACAGCAGGAGGGGTGGCTGCCCAATCTTGGCTCTCATCCTGCTGACAGAAACTGAGACAAATTTTCCTCTCCCCGTGGCTCACATGGTGACAGCAGCTGTGAGGGCACAGGGGCGTGCCTTTCATATTGTCATCACTCCTTCTCTTGACTGACCAAGTCAAGACTTTACCCCTGGACTTCTCTTCCCGGAAAGGTTTTTGCTGACTTTGTGTTGAGATTCACTTTCAATACTGGGGCTGAGCAAGCAGCTGGGGAGGTGCCAAAGCTGCTGCTTCGGAGACCCGCTCCCGGCCGGGGCCGCGGGGGCTGTTGGCAGCCAGAGGAGCAGCTGCACACAAGAAGTTGCATCACGGAGGTGGATGTAGGTGTGGCCGGGTGGCGGGCGGTTCGTGCCTTGGGGCTGCTCTTGGCTGCGGTGTCTGACAGCTGCTGGCAGGTAAGGGCTGGCCGGCAGGATCAGCGCTGTCTGAAACGCAAACGTGCACCAGAAAAAGGAGCCCGGGGGCAGGGATGGGCAAGCACGCTGGAGTCTTCTTGACAGCTGGATTTCCTGTGCCTGCGCCAGATCCCTGACGCAGGTCTGTTCCTCAGGGCCTGTGCAGCTCCTGGGGCCGCTGCGCCCCTGGAGATGAGGAATTGGAGAAGTCCGGGGTGCAGCGAGAGGTCTGCAAACCTCCCACTGTACAGGCAGCTTTCGCCCCAGTGCTCCCTGGTGGGGATGGACTGCAGGGAGTAGCACCTTTAATCCTCAAGCAGAGATTGAGGGGGATGGAAATACTCCAGCAGGTCTCTAGTAGGAAGGCAAAACCTCTTCCAAGCCCAGCTCCCTGCAAAGGTTTCTTGGGGGCTCACCTGGAGGCTGTCTAGGAATCTAACCTCGCACGGGCGAGACGTGCAGCCGCCTCCTGCACCCACTCCACTGCCTCCTGCCAAGCCACAATCCACAAAACAGAAGAAACTGGCATCACACAAGCTGTATCTCCATGGGTTTTCCAAGTAAACTCGTGGGAAGACTCAATAGTATTGATGTCTCCCCTTTCTTCTCCAGAAACTCCCTATGTGTATGGGTTTTTCCATCCAGCCTGCACATCATGGCAAGGAATCCAGTTTTGGTAGCTGCTGCCTCCCCAGTCTGTCTTGTAGGAAGCACAAACATAGCTTGAATGATGCTGCCAAGTTGTACCACGTGTCCATCAGGCACTTTTGGCGAGTTCTGGAAGTGAGTAAAACGCAGGACTGACATGTATAGAGACACCCATAATATTTTCCCGGGCAGCTTTGTGGCATGCAGGGCATCAGCATTGTGGTTAATTAAAGTGCGGTCTCCACAGCAACCAGGCAGGAATAGGAGGAATTATATATTTGCTTTTATTTATAGTGGCAGCCTTCATCCTGAGATTAAATGGGAACCAGCCCCTCTCCCCGCACACACAGCAGCTCCGGGGCAGCTTCTGCAGCGGGAGAGGGAAGAAAAGGCTGCTTGTTTCTCAAGATGCCCTTTGCTATTCAAGTTCCTTCTACGTGGTTTTATTCAGCTGCATCTTACACCAGGCATCAAACAAGCCCCAGACTATTATGTGCTGGAAGTTTTCCCCATGGAGAAAGCTGCTTGGATCCGCCTTGTGTTTTCCAGTCCACCTCCCCAGTGAGACATGCAGACAAGTTAAAACAGGCAGAATTCGACAGGGCCCAGAAAGAGGGTTGTGATGGATCTGCCAGGCATGGAAGGGCTGCCTCCCCTTGCTCCCTGTCCTTCCCGGTGGAAATCAGGAAGGCTGCTACTCTCCCAGCTTCCAGCATGGGGGGTTTCTCCCCCATCAGCTCCCACAAACCTGATGCCAACAAGCTGGTCCCTGGTAAAGAGGAGGAAATTTGTCACACTGCTGGTGGGTGGGGAAGTGATGGGACCTACACAACAGGGCTCCAAGCAAGGGTGGGGTCTTGGCTGCTAATGTGAGCTGAAGGCTGGTTAGGCAAGGGCTGCTCACAGCCCCGCATCCCTGAGAGTGCTCCTGGCCCTGAGGTACCCCCAGGGCTCGGGAATAGGGCCAGGGCTGGGGCACCTCTTTTCCCAGGGGGAAATTTTTCCCATATCTAGAGCTGGAGAGTATCCAGTGGCCAAGAAGATCCCCAAGGGTAGATTACTCATCTTAGTGATGAGCTTTTTGCTTTTCTGGACTATCTGAGGCTCCAAGAATTTGCCTCCAAGCCTGGCAGCAGCATTTATTCCCTAAATTACCCCAAAAATGGGAGTTCGTGGAAACAAGAGTTTTAGGTGAGAGGCTGGACTAAGCATGGAGGAAAAAGGAGAAGAGACAGTGAAGGAAAAAGGGGAACTAAAAAGGGGAACATTGTGGAGTGAAAAGGAGTATTTTAAGGATTTTTGGGGAACAGGACCTTCACCTTTATCCAGACCAACCAATTACACTGTTTTGAAAATTTCTGCTTACAGAAGCTTGGCTCAGGAGCTGAGCTGCCTCTGGTGAACAGGCCTGAGTTCACTAAAAAATGTGCCCTTTTGTGGGGAACCAACAATGTGCAAATCCAGGACAAATGCAAATGCAGGGCTTCAGCCAAAACAAGGGAGGGAGATCATTTGGAAGATGTTGAAACATCTTGTTTCAACGTTTTTTTCAGAACAAAGTGTGCTTTTTTTTTATCTTCTTTATTTCAAAACAGTTTTTCCTATTTGAACAGTGCTGCAAGCCAAAAGGAGAAGAAAGGTTAAAAAGGTGCAAAGGGAAGGAAACGTTGTGGATTTGGTTGGAGGGATGTTTCAGGTTGGGCTGAAACAACTTTTATTGATATCTTCTCGACTTTTTTCCACTTGGTACTTTTTTTGGCACAGACAACAAGAGGAGAACCCCCATCCTGCAGAGCACCCCTGCCAACTAGGGATGGAGTCTGCCATGCAGCCACCCCAAAATACCCCTCTGCTGCTTAAAATAACCCAGTTTCTCCTGTTCCCTGCCAAAATTTCTGGGCTGTGAGCGCAGCGTCGCTCAGTCTCTCTGCCTGCTGAGGAAAGGCACTGGGTGAAGAGCAAATTCTCCCCGGGGTCAGAAGTCCCCCCGCGTCCCCGAGGGGAGCCAGCTGCTCCATCCCAACGGTCTGCCACCTTCCCGGCACCGCTCCGCTTTTCCACTGGAGCATGCGAAGCCGAAGCGGACGGGGAAGAATTCGGCCCTTTGTGTGAGCTGAATGCGGGCCATGTGTTGCGCTAATGCTGCCGGTGAGCCCACCCCGAGCTGCACATTCAGCCCTAGATTAGCGCAGCTATCAGGACACATTTAGATATGGACGATTTCCTCCGCCGTCGCCGGCCAGGGGGGACGGGAGTGTGGGAAAGCTCTTCCCTGGGCTCGGGGCCCTTCTCTCGCCCATCGCAGCCCAATCCCAGAGCCGGGGGCCGGTTGTTAATCGGATTCCCACCGCGCCAGGCGAGATACAGCAGCGGCGTGTGACCTTCCCGGAGGTGCGGGGCGGCTGAGGAGCCCTGTGGGAACCAGGGCGAGGAAGGCTCTGCTAGAAAGGAGGAGATTTTTCAGGGTTCAATAGTCAAGGTCTTTTCCAGCAGGCCACTGTGCCTTGCAAGCTCGCATCCCACCTGTGATGTCTCTAGATCACGGTACACCCCCACCCACCCATCCCCAGACGGCCCACTGGAGCGGAGTTTGTTAACTCTTGGTGGCCTGGGTGACTGGAAATTAATTTAGAGGGGCAGAAAACATGTGGGGAAGGGAGGGGAGAGTGAGATACCTCGCCTCAGTAGAAGTGGCATCACCCTGTGCCTGTTAATATCTTGGAACCTTCCTTCTCCAGGCAGGAGAGCTGGATCCAGCCTGGAGCAGCAGTTGTTCACCTGTCATGGGCTGACTTGTGCTAAAGCAGCGTGCAGGTGATACATCCTCACAGTCCTGATCTGGCTGGCTCTGCCCAAAGCTGGGGTCCTGCCTGGGAACACCCTGCCAGGTGGGACTGATGTCTCCTTTCTGTTATTGGAGGCAATATGGGCAATTCAGAGGTTATGTGGTTTCTTCCCAATTAGCAGCATGACAGGGACTACCAGGCAGGACTTGTGGCTCCCTCCCTCCCTGTCTTCCCTAAAACCACACAGTTTGGGGAAAATGTATGTCACATGCTGTTGTAAATGGATGGAATTGACAGTAACACTGTTCAGGCAGGGCTTCAGCTGTGACCCAGACCTGGGCAGAGCACCCAGCTCCCCACGCCGGGCTCTGTGTTCTCCTTCCAGCAGGGGCTGCGGGGACGGGCTGCCACGGGGCCAGAGCTTGGGAGACCTGCGGGCAGACACGGCCCCTCCTGTGCCCTCCACCCGAGCCGAAGCACCTGGGGCAAACACGACTCGACTGATGCCCCAGGTACGGGGACCATCAGGATGGTGCCAGGATGGTTCATGGAAACCTTGAGACAGGCTTTGGGGGCTGGGACTGGGTTGGCTCGTGGGAATCGGCTGCAGCGGAGAGCAAACCCCTGCGGGGACACTTCCAAAGCGAGTGCCAATCCTGCCACCTCCTCCTCCCACCCCCGCGGCGCCTCCCGTGCTGCCTGCGGACCCCCGCCGGGAACGGGCTCTCATTCCCCGGCTTCCCAAAGCGGGGAGGAAGGACGGCAAACTTCACACCAGCATGTCAGGCAAGCTCCCAGGACACCTCCGCAGCATCCTGCCCCCCCACCCCCGTGCCTTCTCACCCACCTCCTGCTCCTCCCTCAGATGTCACCATAAAGACATCAGTGGCAGTAAAGAGGTTAATGCGTGTGGGAGGAGGAGGCGGGGGAGAGGGAAGCGGTTCCCATGAACCGGGTCCAAGGCTTATACAGCCTCCTTAGCAAAGCAGAGCATCTGGCCCTGGGGTTCATTTGCTCTGGAGCAGATGGTCCTGTCCTCCATCCATGCGGCCAGGCAGGCGGGCAATGGGCTCTGGCTGATGCTCCCCAGAAAGCCTTTTGTCACTCGGAGATTTCTCAGGAGATGTGGCTGAGCAGGACGGGGCGGGTGCAGGGCGGGTGGGAGAGATGCAGGAAAGAGGTGCCTGGGAGAGTTCTGTAACTCTCAGTCTGAACAGGCTCCTGTAAATATTTTCTGTAATATAAAAGCCTCCAGAGCTCAGTGCTGAGCTCTTAACGCAGAACCCCCATCTTTAGCTGTGCCCAGCTCACTCTATTCAAAGTGGCCCTGAGACCTCCAGGCTCTCATTCTGTTGAGGGCAAGGGCATCAGTGTGGAGAGGAGAGCCTGGCTTTGGTCAGCCTGCCTGGGCACGCTGTCTTGCTGGAAGGAGGTTTGGCATGTTCAAAGCCACTCTGTCTGCCTTGTCACACTGCCCAAGGAGGCTCAGCTGGGAAAGGCTGGCAGCTCCTGCTGGGACAGGCCTGGAGGAGAAAAGTCACGTCTTCTGTCACCCCCTCAGGGCCATGATATTGGTCTCCCAAAGCCTGAGCATGCCCTGAGGCAGTAGTTTCAGGATGCCCTGCCCACAGCACAGTTAGAGCCCCCAAACCAGCTGCTACATTCATTGTCTATGCTGCTGAGCAAGGTGTTTGTGGAGAGCACCCTTGCCAAGGATGCTGCAGGAAAGATTTATGACATGGTGGTTTAAGGATGTAATCAGAGCTGAACTTAGCAGGTTCCTGGTTTCCTAAGAGGAATCTCCCTCCAGTACACAGGAGGTTTCCATGCCTGGGGCTGCTGGACAAAGCTGAAGCAAGGCTGTGGAGCAGGACCTCACACTATACTCTGTACTATACCTCATACTATATTCTGTATATATTATATATGTACCAAGTGTAAACCACACTCTGGTTTGCTTCTTTTCATGTGTGGTGTCTGGAGGGAACTCAGGCCTCCACATTCATCTATACTGGAGAACAACCTTTTCATTTATGCCCCTCTGTAGAGAGAGTTGAGCTTCCTGATTTATCCATATCTAGGCTTACAGTCTCTAACAAAACAGCTCTGGGCCATGTCCATGCAGCTGTGACATGATTATTGTTACCAGATATTTAAGCAAGCCTTCCTTCCCTTTTGCTGTCCAAGGACTACAACACTTTCTCATCACTTCTTTTTGTGCTGGAATAGGATCTCTGAGACAGCCCCTTCCAAATTTCTGTTCCAGGTCTGAGGACCTGCAAACCTTCTCTTGGAACTTTCCCCTTCCTGACATGACTTCATACTGTGGCACTGTTTCTTTTGTCTTTCCACCAGCCTCTGAAAACCATAACCCATCATCAGTGATGCAGGATGTTTTGCAATGTTTTTTTAAAAATACCCCATCGCTGGCATTTCTGGGACCTCCTCTGTTCAGGAGGAGGAGGAATATCAGCTGTTCTGGCTTCTCCAGGCTTTCTCCTAGGCCTGGTCCAGAGACCCACCTGTTCTGCTGCTCCTCTGGGTGTATGGAGGTGGAAGAAAAACTGAACTCAATAGGGACACCAGATGAACCTCCATCATCCCTGCTCTCCTGTGGAAACTGGATCTCCCACTGGCCCTTTGCCAAGAATAAACAGAGTTTGTTAAATCTGTGACTTTGCCCGCACTCTCCTCAGCCCTCTGGGTCTCTGAGCTTCCAGGACAGCTGTAAGTTATTCCAGGGGAGTTTATATCCTCCCATCCTGCTGAGTTTTCCTACCTTGGCTCCACTTTGTCCCAAAGGGAGGACAACACTAGCACAGACCTTCCTCTGGAAGCCTGTTTACTAAAGGATGGGAGTAATTTTCCAGATGTGCTGGAGGGAAGTTTTTTTATTCAAGGACCTGCCCATCATGTGTTTGTATCCCTGCTAAGGCATCTTTTCCTCACATGGAGGATGCTGGGCAGCCAGCCCAACTCGCATGAGCCTGGACCTGCTCCCAAACACCTCTGCTGGGGCCGTGTCTGATGGGCTGCACACTCCTGCACGCGGCACAAGCTCAGCAGCTGCGGGCAGCTGTCCCCACACAGCACTGGGGACACCAACCAGCCCTGCCCCAGGCTCACTGCCACCTCCCCAGCTGTTTTGTGGGTGTTTCTACCCATCTAGGAATGTCCCTCCCCATCCAGGGACACGGCAACAGGTCCCATCATCTCCAGCAATGCTCGTGATTTCCCACCCAACTCAACGTGCTCAGCCACGTGGAGCTGCAGAGGCTGCCTCATGGCCTGGCAGTGGATTGCTCTTCCCAGAAGAGGCAACCAGGAGCCAGCTTGGAACAGGGAACAGGGAATCATAAAAGGAAACACAACGAGCTGAAGTGCAGTAGGAAGTGAGTGGCTGAATGAGAAAGGCAACAAGAAAGTCGATGGCAAACAGCTGTGGCACAGATGCTGAGCAGAACCGAAAGCCTTGGCTCCATGGGCAGACCGTGATGAACCAGCAGAGGCAGCTTGGGATGAGTAAATTGGTTTATCACTGTGGGAGAAGGTCATTTGTCACCTTAGGTAAAACCAGTGTGTCACAAATGGGGAACTGTGAATTTTCTGTGACATTGCACCATAACGCAGAGAAACCACAGACGATGCTGAGGACAGCAGCCAGGACACTGGAGGAGCAGGCACTGGGCAGGAAGAGAGAATTCTTGACCCAACTACATCCCATGTTTAGGTCTAAGCAAGTAAACAGTCACATTCATATCCAAGTGCTTTAATGTTTTATTGGGCCAGGATTTTAAGTGTTGAAAAGTCTGTGTGAATCCAGAGCAGAGGCTCGGCTGAGAAAGAGGGAGGAACCAATCAGTCAGCACGAGAAGGCTGGAGATAAGGGATCAGCCAGGGACTGGTTTATATCACAGAGGCTTCACTGGGGTTACGCAGCTCCTCGGCATGAGGAGCCAGAAGTGGCTCTGCATGGAGTAAATGCAGTCAGTATCTGTGCTAAATCAGGCGTTTTAATGGGATTGGGGAGGGGCCACTGCTGATTTCTTTGAGGAGAAAAGACATTGCACTCTCCTTGGACTTGTCAGAGCTCTAGATGTCCCATCCCAGGACAGGCAGGGTCATGCAGCAGCCAGGCTCTGTCTGTGTTGGATAAGGCTGGACATCCTCAGCTGGGACACCCAGCAGTATGAGCTTGTGCTGCAGTAGAGGCTGGGGACCAATATTCCTTCCTGTGTCTCTAGGAAGCATTTAGCATCTCTGAAAATCCCTAGGTGCAGAAGAGAGTCAGAGACAGGTAAGCATCTCCCACTTTTGGGGGACTGCATGTGCTTTGTACTCAGGACCAGCTCCAAAGGGGACATGGGATGGAATGATGACAATCCTGGGATTTCCTCTACATTTTCCCACATGTCACTGAGTTTTTGAGGTTGTTGCTACTTCTCCAGCACAGAGCAAGGGATGACAAGTGTTGTCATCCTTGTGTTGCCTCCTCCTTGCACATCCAAGGCACCACCCTAGCTTTGTACCTGGTGTACCTGTGCCGTGCATGTGTGTGTGTGTGTCCCTCTCCATGGGCTCAGGGATGCTTGCCAAGCGCACAGGGCTTCCATCCACGCCTGCTCTTTTGTGGACATCCGAGCCCAGAAGAGAAAGCCCCGGGCAGCAGATGTCGGCACAGCCTCATTAGAGGTCAGAGTCCCTCTGGAGCCCGGCAGGAGCCGCCCACCGGGCAGGTCGGGAGCGCCTTTGGGCATTGTCCCCGCTCCGGTGCCGTGCCGGGCCGCGGGTTCCCACAGCTGCTCCACAATGGAGGCACAACAGGCTCCTCTGGGGACAAAACCTAATCTGAGAGATACCGGGGCTGAGAAAGCTCTTCCTAAAAAAGACGCAGTCAAAAGCTCCTGGATGCCCTGTGTCCACGGATACCCGATATGCCCGCCTGCGGTATGATTACCTGCAGGTAGGCTTTGTCCGCTCTGGCTCCCCTGAATGTCACACTTGTTCCCAAATACCAGCGGGGAACAATGTGGGGGCAATGCAAGGAAAAGCCTCCTCTGTCCCTCCCAGCCTGAAAGTAAATATCAGATGCCAGTGGTGAAGGGGAGGGAGGGGAATGGTGAGAGCAGAGACAAAAAGGAAAAAGCCTGGGGTTGAGAAGTGCCTCGGTGAAACTGGGTCATGGCTATAGGGTGACAGGCAGAAAAGGGTCCCTGTTCTCAGGGAGGATGAGCAGATGTCTCTGCTCTTTGCTGGTGGCCTCGTGAGCAGACAGGGCTGGAGGGAGCTGAGGAGAAGGGGAAACATAGAGCCATCTATGCCTGCCCCTCCAGCTACCCTACAGGGTACTTCACATGGAATGAGGTGCTTGGATAATCCCATATAATCCTTCCTGGGCTCAGAGAAGGGCAGCCATGATGAGATCCAGCAGAGATGGGAGGGCAGTGAGTGATGGTGGAGTTGGTTTCACTCTGCCATACTCAGACCCTCCTTGTGCTGCTGCCACCATGGCAAGAGACACCACCTTCATAGGGACAAAGAAAATCTGTAGGGTCTCCTTCAGGATTTCCCAAGTCTGCCCAGCTTCCAGACTCTTCATGCTGCACACTGGATCTAGTAGCCTCTTCCCCACAGACTGCCCAGACATGAGCTGGAAATAATCTGATTTTCCATCCTTATCTTCCCTCCCTGCTGCTGATGAAGTCAAGTCCTCTTCAGCCCCCTCTTTCCTGTAGGTCACACATGGATTCTTCCTCTCTCAGAGAGTCCCTTTGTCCCTTGGAGGGGATGTGTGTCCAGCTGAGTGTGCTGTGGGGCCAGCGGGCTGGTCACTGATTGTCCCGTGTCCTGTCCCAGATGGGGAGATGGTTGTCCCAGCATTCCCATGGTCCCTGGAGCTTGGGCAGCACAGGCAGGAACCAGGCTTTATCAAAGACTTGTTGGAAAGGCAAACACTGTCACGGGAGTGGTCACTATTCTCTGTGCGTCCTCCTCAAGCAGCCGCAGGACATCCCCGTTCTCTTCCCTGCCTGAGACTGGAAGGGAAAATCAGCTTAAAAAGCCTGTTTATGTCAGCATGGCTGTCCTTGACCCCAGCAGCCAAGGGACACTGACCCCAGCAGCAGGTCCAGCCAGGGAAATGGGGCAGGAAAAGATGTTTTTCTAGGAATTCAAGCCCTGACCCAAACTTGCTGATGATAGAGGCAGTTTTTATCATGCTTTGGTGCAAACTTTTAACAAACCCTTGGGAACATGGGAGGAGGCAGAGCAGCAGGAGCAGAGGCAGAGAAACAAATCTGTCCAAGCACAAGGGACTGTGATGCTCCAAGATCCTTCATTCTGTAGGTAACTGAAAAAAGCAGACATATTTTAATGAAATTGAAGAATTGAGTCAGTAGTGTGTAGGATCCTAATGGGAGATCCCTGGGAGCAAGGCTGGAGACATTCCAGTGTGTCTCCTTGTAGCAGTGGACTGGTAGAAGGATCATAATGGGAAGTCCTCTGGTTTGAGCAGTGACCCACTGAACAAGCCACAGCAGGGGCAACTGCTGAAACCACATTTTGGGGGGACACAGGGGTTCATGACTTGCAAGAGTTGATGGAAGACTTCCTGCAAGGAGAAGACAACCCAAGGAGCAGCCCCATCTATTGCCAGATGGCCACACAGTGAGTGTGACCTTACCTCACAAGATAACAAGATTTATTCTGCTCCTTTTCATAGGACTTCGATTAAGACTTCCGTGCAAGGGCACTGAGGGTTCAAAGGGCTGTTGGGGCAACACAGAGTAATGAAAGTCAAGATTCTCTTGGCTTCAACCAGAGATTTATGGATGCTGTTTGTCTTAGAGCAAGACTGTTGTGAACATCCAACTGCTTGTGACCAGACCAGAAGGGCAGAATCCAGCAAAGCCGCCTAGCTGAGCTGAACTCAAAACAAGCCCTGAGACCCCTGGCATCTGAGGAACCCAAACAGACCGTGCTGCCAGTGCTCACAGGGCTTTAGGTCAGCTGGCAGCGCTCCCAGCCCTGTGCCTCGCACTCCGGACGGGATGAGCTCACCACGCGCTCAGCCTGGAGACCAAACCCTGCCTGGGAGGGCAGCCTGTGTGTCTCACACTCACTCTGACAGCCAGACAGGGCCAGCCTTATACTCATTCAAGAAAAGTGGCCAGGCTGAGTGGATGCAGCCGCTCGGTCCTGGTGATTTTTGGGCGATGGCCTCAGCTCGGGCAGCGCAGAACAGCGAGGCTTTGCCAGTGGAGCAGCATCAGTGTGGAAGAGATCCCTTGGGAATAAAGCTCAACTGCAGATTCTGTGAGGTGGATTTGTAGCTAAGGAGCCTTTGATGGATTGAAATCACCACCACCGAGCAATTTTAACCCAATATCAGGCGAGTAATTCCTTGCCACCTGAGCATCTAAGGCGAGAGGATCAGCAGGGGCATGTGTGCTCTGTGGACTCACTGCCTCTGGGAAGCCTTCCCACACTATTTTTTGCTGTGCTGACCTCATGGCTCCAATCAGCCTGCCCTTTTCCAGCTTCCTCTCCCTGATATCTGGCTTTTGCTCCATATTTCCTCACGTGTTGAGCAACCACCTCAAGCCTCTCTCCACATTTCTAGGATTCTTGTTTATCTCCCTGCATGGCGCACAGCTCTGACGAGGCCCTGCTTTCCTGTCCTGCCTTCCCAGTTCCTCTGTTTACCTACAACACAAACTGGATTTGTTTGCTTATATTTTAATGCAAAACAACAACTCAATACTGAGAGGGTTGTTTTCTTCTCTCCTTTCTGCTCATTTCTCAATAGTCCCAGCCGTCTTCTCCAGGTCTTACCACCTGTCGAGGGTTTTTCTTCTCACCTTCCAGAGGCAATGTACAAAATCTGCGCTGCAAACAGAAATTCCCATCTTAGGGGAGCCTGGAGTCTCCCCAAGTCCGTAACCTGTCCCATATTGGCCACTATTGTTTGCAGGGAAGTAAAGACTTTAATCCCAATGGGACACAGAAGGGAAATGAAAATTGCTTTGCCACCCCCACCTCCCAGCACTCCCCCAATGACCCTGCTCCCCTCCGTGATCCCACACTCTTCCCTCACAAAGCAAACTCTTCCTGGATTATATTTTAATATCTGCAAAGCCTCAAGTTTGAAAGAAAAACAAATGTGATCCAGCTCATGTGAAAAACAGAGAGGTGGCCTCTGTCACTCCTGAGAGCCAATACTGGAGCCATATGAAGGGATCAGGGTGGGCAGAGTTGACAGACAGGCACTGTGTCAGACCACGGATTGGGATATCAGGAGCTCAAACTGAAGAGAGATGGTGCAAGGGGAGAGGATGATGACAACCATCTTGGGAGCTCACCTTTCTTTGCCCACACAATTTGGATTCATATCCCTGATCATTTATACATACTCCTGGTAAAGAAAGCAGTGAAGCACTGCAGGGTCTCAAGGCTGGGCATGGAGCACCAGTGGGACCGTGATCCTACCTCTTGGAGAAAAGCCTCTGTGCAGCAGTATCCCACCCTGCAGAGGCTGGGATTGAGCTGGAAACAAAGTCTTGCTGTTCCCTGAACTCTTCTCCTTTGCATTTGACCCAGTTTGGGGAAATGACAGCTTGTCTGTGCACAGCCCTTACTGAGGGAAGCTCCAGCCCTGGCTGGCCCTGGCTCAGAGCTCAGGCTCCAGGAGCCCCTGTAAAGCCCTGGTGTGTTTTTCTGTTTTGCAAAGGGATGGGGTTGTTACGAAAGGGAAGCAAGGTGAGAGATAACGATAGAATATGGTTTCCTCTTCCCTCTCAGCTGCCAGCTTGACTCCAGCCCAGGTCAGTAGTGGAGGACGCTGCTGCTGCTGGGTGCCTGTCCTGCGGTGTGTGCAAACCTCTCCTGGCTGCCAGCCCATTTCCTGTGGGGCAGGTGGCTGCATCCCCTCCGTGGGCTTGGCACGCTCCCTGCACCCTGTTCCAGAGGAGCAGCCAACAGCCAGCTCATTCCAGAATAAAAGCCATGTCATTCTGAGTGTAAAAACAGGATAACTGCTTAATGATGTTCTTTGTCCACCTGAGTGGGCAACCCATGCCTAGGATGCTATTCCTAGGTGGAGATTGCACTTAATTGGCTAACTGGGCAACACTTGAAATAGACCCAAAAGAAATCCCCTTGACCACCTCCTCATATGTGATCCCTCAAAGTCAGGGAATGGGGCATGAAGGGGACCCTTTGGGACAAAGGAGAGCAGCTGTTCTGCAACAACAAGAGGAGCAGTCAGTCTGTCGAGGACGTGTAGTTCCTTCCAAGAGTACAAAACGCGTTGCCTCCACCCTTCCTGATGTAAAACTTTATGAGCCATGGGGAACAGGAATAAGGAGTTTCCTCATTTTTTGCTCCCAGATTTTAGTGATGATCACTGACCTAAGCTTTTTCCCAGTGGTGTGCAGAAATACTGCTCAGTTCTCCACCACATTTTGGTTTCCCAACCTACAGAACGCTTGCTTCTTGGCTCATCTTGTTACAGCAGGGTAACAAGTGACACAGGCTGTACCTCACAAACTGGAACAGCTGCTCCCAGAGCACTGAGTGCAGGGCTAAAGTTGGTTATTTTCTTCCCTTCCAGATAGGAAAATTAACTTCCCCTATTTTGACTCCGTATCCTTCTTTATATAAGTAAAACCATCTCTGAAGAAAGGTCCTTGGCCTCTTTGGGTACTGTGAGCATCTTTCCAGCTCCCTTGGCTGGGGATCTCCTCACTGGGCTGTGTATGGGACAGGCACAAGGAACTGGGGCAGGGACACTGGTTTGTACTGGCCAGCATGTCCAAATGTCACCTGGACTCCCCTGGCCCCCTGCTCATACACATGTGACAGTAACTTCCAGGAGTGACCAGCACTGGATATCTCAGTGTGATATTCCAGCACATGGGTGGAGCTGGAAATGTGCATGGGGTGGGGGCTAGTCCCAGGCTGAATTATCATCTGGGGGTTTCTCTGTGGCTTAATGATCTGAGAAGAAATGTTCCCAATTCTCTTGTTGCCACATGGATTTTTTTCTGTCTCATCTGTGTTTTAGGGTTTTAAATATTCTTTTCCCAAAGGGATCATCTGTTCTTGGTTAGCTACCATGAGGCCACCCCACGGCACTGGTGGATTTCAATGGCTAGAAGGACTTGTCACAAAAGACTCTAAGCTCCCCAAAGGCTTTTAAAAAACACATTTTTAATGAAGTTTAAGAATTGGATCTGAGTGCTTCTGAACAACATGATCCTGGAGCAGCTGGGCTGAAACCTATTCATGCTGGAAAACCGTTGCTGCGTGTGCCAATATTGCAAGAGCAAATATTGACTTACAAGTATTGCATTTGCATCTATGAAGAATTCTCGCTCTCTTGTTCCAGTATCAGTCCTTTTCACCTGCAGCCTTTCTCCTGAATAAATTGCTGCTGTAAATTCCACTGTTTAACATCCTTGTCCTCAGGGTATGGGTGTGCTCTTCAGGCTTTCATGGAAACACAAAGAGAAGATCACCCTTTTTATACAGAGAATTACAATTTTTTCGGGATAATTTTTGAAGACTGTGTTTTCTGTTTTCAGTGGTTACCTTATATGCTCATTGTTGAGCTCTGTGTGACTAATTCCTCCTTCATCTGCTGTTTGGCAAATTTTTTCCTATTCTCAAGAGACCTGAAAGATGAGAGCCTTGGGTTGGGAGGGAGGCAGAGTCCAAGCACATGGAAGAAAATTACTCCTGCCACAAATGCCTCAACTTCTCTGCCCACATGGGAGTGACAGCCCAGCAGCAGCAGAGCTCCTGGGGCTGTTCTGCAGCCAGTGGAGCCAGGTTCACTTTGAGATTTGTGCTTTGAACTGTGCAACAATCTTTTCACACTGATCTGAAATTATTGTTCTGAGTGCCCAGACCCACCAGGGTACTGCTCATAATACTGCTTATAAGGCCAAGAGCTGTTCTGTGGCAGAGGCCACAGAGCAATTAAACTTGCCAAGTGCAAATTGCATTGCAGTGACTCTAAGAGCTCCTTAGACTAGGGGATGAGGGGTTGGTACAGGCTGGGAAGCAAGGAAGGCTGGTGGCTTCTTGCTGGTTGCTGTCACCAGAGGAAGATGTGTAGATGGGCAGTGGAGGAACCTTCAGAAATTTTCATTCACAGGGAGATGAGAAACTTCCAAAAGTTACAGATCAGCTCCATCAGGGTCCAGCCTTCAGAGTCAGATCATATATATTAAATGCATTTCCCTGCCTGGGAAACTTCATGGCCTGGATGAAGGCTTCCCAGAGGATGCTGTAGAACAAGCAGAGCTCTGTAAATTGTTTGAGAGAATGGAAAGGGAGCATTAATATTGACCCTTGTTTACAGCAGGAGGTTTGTCATGATCTGCAGCACATTGCTGGGCTGAGAGGCATCAGAGCTGCTGTGCTGTGCCTTGGGGAGACAGTGGCACCCCTAAGCAAAACCTTCTCCCCCAGAGGGGAGGTGCAGGAGCCCTGCAGTGTTTCTGGGTCGCTGCAGTCTCAGAGGAGCTATTCAAGGGGAAAAACACATGCACATTCCTGAGCACAATTCCTGAGCACAATGGAGCCCAGAGCCAGACGATGCTGTGGTCCAGGCGCATCCTAGGAGGAGGACAAAGATTTACAGGAATACCTGAAAGAGGAAGACTATAGTTAAACTTCCAGTTCCCCCAGAAGGTAGAAGACAATAAGCAGCCACCAAAAGGCATTTCCTGCCCATCTATTGTTTCCCTCTCTGAGTCCTGATCACGCTTTGCACATGATCTGCAAATGGACAGACTTTCTAATTATAGCACCAGGTGAAGAGCTATGCACGTGTGGTGTGCCAGAGCCTTGGAGCAGTCACCAAGCAGCTGGATGAAGGTATTTCTTGCAAACGTTTGTGTCTGGCAGCATTTCTCTGTCTCACAGTTGGCCTCACCAGCCTCAAGAGCTGTCAGTCTCTCAATGCCATCCCCAGTGCCTGCACAGCTTTAATCCCGCTGAAGGCTGGTGTGGAGAAGGGACTGTTCCCTACCCACTCTCCAAGCACAAACACCGCATCTCCTCTCCAGGTTAGGGCACCCGACCTATTCTCCATCTCTGCCAATCTTTATCTCATCCCATTTCCTGGCCCCAGCTTTTCTGTCCTAATTAAATGGTAAAAACACGTGGGATCCAGGCCAGGCACGAATGGTTTCAGCAAAGCAATTAGCCCTACGTGAGCGAGGAACAATTAGCGCGGCTCTCTGGAATTCGGCCATTGTGCGGCTCATTGTATATTTTTGCCTTAAAAGGGGGCCAGCGTGTTGGGAGGGGAGCGAGGGCCCCCCCGATCGCAGAGCCGGGCTGACATTTGCACTATGTTAGTCATGCTACATGTCAACATTTTTGTGAGCTTTCCAAAAACAGAAATTCTAATGGGATGTTTTAATCCCATCTTCACCCCCGCACGTCCCCCCGCCTTTCCCCCTTTCAACTCCCACCTCCCTCCTCCTCCTCCTCCCTGCCTTGCACAGCGCTAATTCCATCCCCTCTCAGCTTTGGCTCCCGGAAACCAGGCGAAGCCAGAGCAGTGAAATTCCTATTTAAACTTGCATCACATGAAAAATGAACTGTTGCTTTTAATCCCTTTTGCAGCGGCAATGGGAATGGAGCAAACAAATTTCCCAGGGGTGCAGTGGGGAAATTGGAAGGGGTGGGCTTTTGGAAACACCAAGGCAAGCCTGGGGAAGTGGTGGGTGAATATTGACTCTCTCATCTACCTTTGAAAAACCCCTCAGCAACTAAATCGGGACACCCCAAATGCAAGGAAGAAGCCAAGAAGCTGTGGGGGTCCAGAGAGAAGCCCAAATCCCTGGGAGCAACCAACATTTTGAAACAGCCTTTGCAGGAGTGTTCCAAAGCCAGTGTGACACACATACCTGATCTGGGTTGGATGCAGAGGGTGTGCACAGGAGGCTGTGCGACCTACCACTGCTCCTGGGCCAGCTGCAGGTCCTGAGATGCTCAGCTCTGAGCAGGGAGTTAAAATGCACCCCTGATCCTTCTGCCTGGCTCCTTCTCCCCAGGAGATTTTGGAGACCTGGAGCTGTGGCCAGGAAAATAGTGGCCAGCATCCCATCACAGAGTGGGACCAGTCTCTGCATCAGACACAGGCAAACCCATGAAATTTAAGGAACTATTAAGGCAGGTGCTCGTCTGGAGGAGAGCACAGTGCAGACACATGTACAAGAAAAAAACAAACATATATATCTATATCTATATCTATATCTATATCTATATCTATCTATATCTATCTGTCTCTTTCTCTCTCTCTCTTTCTCTCTCTCTCTCTATATATATATGTATATATGTTCTTCTGTTGCTGGAGGCTGGATGTGGGGTTCATTGGGCCTTTCTCCATCCAATCCAGCCCAGTATGAGATTTGATTCCTGCCTGCTCCTTGGGGTAATCATCAAACACTTCCCCTGACATCAGCTTCTGGCTCCTTTTCAGAAAGGCAATGCAGAGAAGGACAGCTCACAACAGGAACAAGAGAAAATTTGGGGCCAAAAAGAATGAGCAGCCAAAAATTAAAGGCTGGGAGCTCCAAGCCCCAGTGACCACACTTCTGAAAGGTGCTTGGGACAAGCTGGCAAATCTATAGCAAACTGTGATCTCAGCTTGTTGTGCTCCAGCTCTGCCTGTACAGATGGACACGTGCAGACCAATGTGCACAGGCTCCATGCACATCCCATGAGGGAATCTCCCAAGCAGGCACCAGCCCAGGGGACAGGGACCATGGGGTCTCTGCCAATGCCACCTCTTAGGAAACTGAGGCACAGTGATCTGAGCTCAGTCAGTGTAAAGCTGCTGCCTCCCTAATCTCTGTCTGTCCAACTACCTGAGCACTGCTGAAGGCTCTGGCTCTATAATAATCTCAAGCAATGCAGGGTTACCAGTCATAATCACTGCTTATTTAATTATTGGCTTTTTCCACCCCAAACCCACACTGCCAGTTAGTCTGAGCAGTATGCAACAGTAAATCTCCAGCCCAGGGCAAATCCCCAGCTCTAAATCTCCCTGGTTTGCTCTCAGGGTTTGCTCTCACACCAAATGAAGCACCAGCAGCCAGAGACTGCTGCATCCAGCCCAGCACCCCTGGCTGGCAGCAGTGTGACCCACCCCACAGCCCAGCAGCTGGTACAGCTGTACATGAAGAGGAAGTGCTCCTGCCCACCAGCCCAGGGATTTTGGGGTGACAAAGCCAGTGGCGATAGTCCTTAACTGCCCCAGGAGTTGCTGCTGGGAGGAGCAAGATGAACTGGCTATGGGAAAGTGGGGTTACATCCATTCAATTTTTCTATTTCAAGTCCCCTTCCCCTCATGTTTTTACCCTCATTCCATGGTTTTAGCATTCCGTGGTTTTAACATACAAAATTCCATGCCCCAAAGGCAGGAGTGGAAATCTCCCCTTGCACATCTTGCACTGCCAAAACTCCCCTGAGATCAGCCTCGACCGTGAAGCACTGAGAGAGGCATTAAATCCGCAGTGGACGCCCCACCAGTCTCCCCTCTCCCCACATCTACCTCCCCTCCCTTGGGCTGAATAGGGAGCATGAGAAACCAGGCTGGGTAGGGACGGCCCCATGCCCCTCTCTTTCTTTCAGGATCAGAACATCTATGGGGCCGCTTGTGTTCCCCCAGCTCCTCTCCCCCCCCCCCCCCCTCAACACCGGCGGGAGCTGTAATCTGGAGGCAGCGGGCCTGGAGATGGAGAAAAATGCAGGAGTGGGGAGGGGGAGACAGGGACCGTCCCTTCCCGCTACCACCACCGCCAAAGCCCCAGATTCTTAGACCTGGAGGAGTCACCACCAAATTCCATTCAACTGACAGAAAAGAAATCAAATCCTTTTAAAGAGAGCCCACTTTCCCCGCAAGAATGCTCCCTCGGCCTTTTGTTGCAGGGCTTTGCTTGCTCCCAGCAGCTCGGAGGAAGCTGCTCCAATACATTAACCAGTTTAACTTGCTCGTGACCCCCTCTGCCCAGCGCACAATGAAACTCCTCGCCCGCTTTTCTCCCTGGCTCCTTTTCAGGAGCTAAATCCCCCGCTGTTCCCTGCTCGCTGCCTCTCTCACTCAACCTTTCTCAGGCCTCTGCTTCAGCCCAGGGAAAATAATGACGCTTTGCATTTGTATAGCCCCCGGCCCCGTGGGATCTCACAGTGCCCTGTACGGATCGAATCGTGTCCTCCCGCCCCGCCGAGGGGACCAGCAGTCCCCCAGAGGTGGAGGGAGAAAGCGATGTAGGGTCTGAGGCCACGGAGGGTAGAGGGGGCTCGCAGCAGGACCTGGTGGTGCCAGCGCTGGAGCACATCGGGGGTTGATGGGCATGGGGACAGTTCAGCATCAGGAGATGCATCATAGGCACTCGTTAGAGATTTACGTGCTGGGCAGGGAGATGCTGACACGCTCCACTCTTTGCAGCCATCTCAAAGGCACTGCCAGACCCTCTGCTACAAGGGCTGGAAAGTTTTCTGTTCCGAAGGTAGTTTAAAAAACCGCGATAGATGAAAAGAGCTGAGCCCTAGCCCTGGCCCTGAATAGCGGAGCCTATCGGACAATGAGAAGTTAACCAAACCCGGAACGGGAGCGCTGAGTTCTGCCGCGGGGCGCTGCCGTTTTCCTACCAGTAATTGATGCAAAGTCTCTTTTGTGCTCTCAGAAAATCCCAGAAAGAAAAAGCGGGGGGTGAGAGGCAGACCACGGGCAGAATCCAGCTCCTGGGCAGCCCTCCTCCGACATCTCCCTCCCAAACCTGAGCTGCACAGTTGGGGCAGTGGCCGCTCGGCCGCACGTCGGGGCCGAACCCCGTTAAATACCCCCGACAATACAACAGCGGTGAAGTCGGCGCCTGACAGAGCTTTTAACCCCTGTCCGACGGAGCGCGTAAATCGCTCCGGGCAGACAATGAAGCTTTGCAGCTCGAGCGCGGCATTTCTCTCGGATGACCTGAACACTTTATTACTGGGGATTTATTAACCATTTTTAGCAGTCCTGAGAACCTGGGAGCCTCTTAGGGACCACCTATTGAGTGCCGGGGTCAGGCTGCGAGCAGGGGCGATGCGGGGAGTTTAAACCAATTTAAACCGACCTAATACCGTGGTACGGTTGAAAGGGAGATGCCCCACGTGCAGCCCCAACCCTGGGTTTGGTGCGTGGCTGAATCCAGCTATCTGCAGCAGAAAACCAGTCTGGAGTTTCAGTGAGATTTATCTGAAGTGGGAGTGATGGTATCCTTGAGATTTGGGGGGTTTGAGCAGAATGTTCTATCTTGGAACCATCCCTGTGGAGACAGGCAGTGTGGGGAGCACATTACCACCCTGCAGCCATAGCGAGCCTCACCTCACATCTCAGGAGGGGAGTTATGGACTGTGTCCAAAATGGGATCCTTTTTGAGATCTCCCTCCCGGTCCAGCCTCGGCATCCTTTCTGATGTCACACAGCAGAGCAGCTGTGACAGAACCCATCTCTCCTGCTGCTTGTATTTATGGGGCACCCAAATTTGTCTGGTCCTGGAGTCACCCCCGTTGGGCCTAGACGTTTTGTACCAAAAAAACGGTTTGAATGCCAGTGAACTGGGCACCAGACATTCCTGGGACTGTTCTCCCCATGTCCACTTCCTGCTCCCTGCCCTTCAGGTACCATCCTGTGCCCACTGCAGGGTAAGCAGGGTGGCTGCTCACACCATCGCTTCCCGGGGGAGACAGTGCCTCGCTGCCGACATCCACGTGGCAGGTGAGGGCCGAACCAGGAGGCCAGGCGCCTGGAGAAGAAGTCAGTGGGGATGCGACCAGCGGCTGGACAATCCCGGAGAAGTCTTATTCTGGCAGGACAATGCTGCTGGAAGACCAACTTCCCCTCGCCGCGGGCCCTGGGCAGCCGGGCTGAGCCGAGTGGCAGAGCCGGGATGGGTTTCAGGCAGTGCTGGAAGGCTGGGACACCGTGTGTGCCGGCAGTGGTGGCAGCACAGCGGCTCCTTAAGCCCCTGCATCTCTGGGGGCCGGCACACACGGAGCCCGGAGCACACAGAGCCCCCATTGTCACTTGTCCCGCGGCGCCGGCCGGGACCCCAACATCTGGCCACAGCGCGTGTCCCCAGCCAGTGCCGGGGCTGCGGGAGTGGCAGAGCAGCTGGTCGGGGGAAAAGTGCCTTTCCTCCCCTTTTGGCTCCTGGAGAAAGGGGCTCTTTCTTCATTCAGGGTTTTGCTGCTCCGGCTTTTCAGCTGCCTCTCGAGCCGCGGTTGCTGTGCCATCGGGTTGGAGACAAAGGGTGCCCGAAAAAAAAAAAAAAAAAAAAAAAGCAAATTGAGACTGGAAGGCTGGGCAGCAATAGCGGGAAGTGGGGAGTGTGGGATTTGGTTCCTGTGTTTGTACGGTCAAACTGCCTTTTTTTTTTTCTTTTATTATGGGAGGCTTCTTTGGCAACACAGGTCTGTCTCCAGATGTGGGCAATGCCGGCAAAACAAACCCCACAGCCTCCCCGAGTGTTTCTAGCCTGGGATCATGGTTCAAGTGCTGACCAGGAGAATGCATAGCCTAAAATCAAGGGGAGGCAAATGCTGGGGCTTGCCTGAGGAAGCAGTTTCCCTGCTTCATCCTGCCTGGTATTATGGTATTGTTTATCCAGTGCCAGAGATGAATGGAGCACGTGACAGCAGGAAAAATGCAAGTTGGACAAGGTCCCTGCCCAAAAATGCAGCAGCCCCTGATTATGGCATTACATTGCAGCCCAGGCCCAAACCCAAATCCGCCTCCCTGTAGCAGTGCACTCCCTGGGAAAGAAAACCCCAAGAGCTCACTGCTTGCAGAGACAGAGGGTAAGGGAGGAAAGAGGCCCTGGGATTCAGTGCCAGGAAAATATAAAGTTGGTGGCACATCCAGGGCCAGATTTCAACCCAGTTTTCTCTTTCAGCCACCACTTCTCCCACTGTCTGTCTGGAAAAATGGTGTCTCATTTAACAAACAATCTTTATCATGATCAGTGGTCACTGGGGGTGGGGGGAGGGGGCTGTTTGGTACTTATGTAGCATTATTTTCAGATACCCCAGCACTTTGGGGCTGTCCATCAGCTTCAAAGCACGGTGCTGTGCCTGGGATAAGGTCAGTCAAGTCTGGGAGCCTCTCCAGGTCTCCCTGAAGAAGGGATGAGAACAGCCACTCCTGGCTCCCTGTCCCCAGATTTGTCCCCAGAAAGGAGCTTGGTGGAAGTGAGAGGAGTGCTGTGGTTTTAGGGGGGTTGGTGCGTTTGCTTTCAATTATTCTTTGTCTCAGAGGAGACTGATGGGACAATGCCCAGATTTTGGTCAGGCTGGTCAGCTTTCTGGAAACCACTTGGACATGGCTGCGAGAGAACCTCGGTTCAGGGTTTTGGGGAACGACCGCTCGGGACGGGGAACGCACCCGCTGCTGCCGACAGAGCAGCGAAAGATGCTCCAGCGTGCTGGGGGCTACGGGGGACCAGAGAGTCCGCATCCATGGGTATCAAGGGGAAGGGAGGAGGAGGAGGAGGAGGAAGAGGAGGAGGAGGAGGAGGAGAAGGAGGAGAAGGAGGAGGCGGCGGCACCCCGCTCCCGGCCGCGGGCACGGGGATGCTCTGGGCAGATCCCGGGACCGTGCAGGACGGGGCCGGCGGAGCCGGGACTCGTGTAGGGGCTGGTGGGGAGGACGCGGGGGTCGGAGGAGCGCGGGCGGTCCGCGGGCAGGGCCGGGCGATGCTCACGCCCCGCGTGGGGCGGCCCCGGGTCCGTCCCTCCCCGGGCGGGGCGGGCACGGTTTAAAGGCGGCGGCGCGGCGGGGGCCGGCGGTGGCGGCGGCGCGGAGAGGCGAGGAGCGGAGGATGCTGAAGAGCTGCGGGAGGAAGCTGCTCCTGTCCCTCGTGGGCTCCATGTTCACCTGCCTCCTGGTGCTCATGGTGGAGCCGCCGGGGAGGCCGGGGCTGGCCCGGGGGGAGGCCGGCGGGGCGCAGCGGGCGCTGCAGAGCCTGGGGGCGGCGGCAGCCGTGGCTCCCCCGGCGGCGCAGGGGCCGCCCGGGCTCCGCAGCTTCGCCGATTACTTCGGGCGGCTGAGCCGAGCGCGGCGGGAGCTGCCGCCCGCCCCGCCGAGCCCCCCGCGGCCGCCGGCCGAGGACATCTCCCCCCGCGATGTCTTCATCGCCGTCAAGACCACCAAGAAGTTTCACAAGGCGCGGTTAGAGCTGCTGCTCGACACCTGGATCTCCCGCAACCGCGACATGGTAAGGGATGGGGATAGGGATGGAGACGGGGCCGGTCCCCACCGCCGGCCGGGATGGAGCGGCTCGGGACGGGATGGAGCCCACGCTTCTCCACCGCGATCCTGGCCCTTCGTTCTGTGGGATCCGGGTGGTGCCGTGACCCAGCAAATACCACCTTCCCCTCCATTTTCCCCCATATCGCTGAGCCGGGTGGTACTGCAAGGGTGACTGGGCTGTTCTGCAGCCAACGGGTTTGTTTTCGGGTGGGTGAAATGGAGCGTTGCAGGGTGAGTGATGGAGGGAGCCCGACCTGGCTCCTCACACTCAGAAGCCTCCCCAAACTCTGCTCTGGGGTCCTTTCTGCTAAGCACCTCCTATTGCAGAGCTGGTCCGAGTTGCTTTCTGCTGGTGAAACTGAGGCACAGTGTAGGGGTGCCACAGTCTGGATCAGGTTCCTACAGTTGTGCTGCTCAAACGACACCCAGTTTATCAGCCCAGAGCTGGGATGTGCTGAAGCTCTCGGTCTCCTTGCAAGGGACAGGGCAAGACTGGAGTGGCTGGGGGCTCTTGCGGGTCTGCACCGGCTCACCCGCATTGGGATAGTTCCAGCAAGTCTGGTTCCTGACCTTACTGATGTCCTGCCCAGAGTCCTGGCAGTCCCTTTACTCTGTCGTTCAAGTACTGAAGCAAAATTCAAAAGAGAAGAAAAAAAAAAAAAAAATCTGCTTCCTTAGGAAATGTGCTTTGCCATTTGCTCTTAAGACACTTTTTTTACCCTTAGACAGCTTCCCAAAAGTAAGTTATGTCTGGTCCTAACCTTTTCTTCCTACTGTCTTCACGTGTTTCCTCCTGGAACTCAGTTTCTTGCTTGCAAACTGTTTTCCTTGGAAATCGTGAGTGACTGAGGGTGGAGGCCATGGGGGAAGGATCAACCTGCCCCTGCCCTCCTCCACCAAGTCTGCTGGACCTTCTGGGGCCTTGGCTCCTGCACTGTACCCCAAGAATTATCTTGCTACTTTTTTTTTTTCCCCCCTATGAATTGTGTTCCTTTTTTGGTGTGTTTTTTTTTTTTTTTTTTTTTTTTTTTCTTCTTTTTGCTCAGGTTCCTGGGCTTGGCAGTGGATCTGCCACTTCTCCTTGGTCCAGTTATTTACTGGAAACCTCTTTTATGCTCTTCTGTCACTGCGAGGGGGTGGTGAGTGGTGGTGGAGTGAAACGCTCTTTGAGCACCTACAGATGATCCTGGGAATGGTTGCTCTTTTTTTTTCTCCTCCCTCTTGTGAGCTCCGGCTTTCTTCTAGGTTTTTTTTTTTTTTTTTTTTTTTTTTTTTTTGTTGCGCTTCGTTTGTCCGTTTGGATTCCCAGAGACCCAAGGCTCGGCTCTCACGCTGTCCCCCTGGGCAAGCTAACAAAGCCCCTTTTCTCCTGGCGCAGAGAAAAGGCTTCGCAGCCTCTTGTGTGGCACTTTCCATGGGAACGAGGGAGCCGGAGCCGGCCGTGTCCAGGTCAGGTTGCCTAGAGATGAGGGCCATGAAGCCAGGGGGGCCGCAGCCCTGCGAGGTGCCTGCCTGACAAGCCAAGCCGCTGAGTGACGGCTCTTGTACAGCACTTGAGGACAAGGAGCTGCCGAGAGAGCTGGAGGCAGCACAAACTCCTGCGGAGCAAAGCAGGGCTGTGGGGATGCGAGGCAGAGGGGACGAACCCGCGCTGCTGGAGGTGATTGGCTCCGCTCCTCCCACTCTGACCCGGCTGCTGCCTCTGGGAAGCTTCGAGGCACCCTGGGCTTCCCCAAACTTGGCATCAGGTTGGGGGGTTTTGCCTGCGGAGCGTGGGGTTGGTGCGATGCGGCTCTCCTCTCTTGCTTCCCTGCAGCTCCTGCATCTCTTCCTTGCCTGGCCCCCTGGTTTCCATCCCAGGAGGTTGATTTGGTGGTAGTGGGGCACTGCCTTTGCTCAAACGTCTCTCTTGGTCTGAGTCAGGCCTGTCTTTGCTCATCCTCTCTCACTCTGGTTTCACTAACGGTGCTCAGGCATGTGAGCTGCCTCAACAACATGGGGAAGTTCCTGCCCAAGGGCTGAGAGACTCTCTTGCCTGATGCTGCATCTCTTTCTCCTGATCTCCTCTCACCCAAACCCCAGCCTCCCTCTGGCTGTTCATTAGCCAGGCAGGAGGGATGCAGACACTGCTGAGAAGGGGTTAATTCCAGCAGGTAGCTCCTGCCTGGACCCTGGCAGATAGGGGGAACAGCTATTGTGTCCTTCCTTGGCTGTTCTTTGTTCTGCCCACAATAGTCCCTGTTTCCTGCCCTCTGTCACCTCCAAGACACTGCAAAGGGCACCCCCTTCTCCTTCCTGCCTCTCTGCACAGGGAGAGCACATCCGTATTCCCTTCTAAATCTCCTCTTTGGGTTGCACAATCCAGGCCGGACAAGCTGCTTTTGGAGGAGAGTTATGGGCTTTCCCCTCCTTGCTTCGGGGAGAGTTTCCAGCTGTCTCAGTACCCTTAGGATGCTGGAGTTCGGGGTTGGAGAAACTTTGCACTTGAAAGGAAAGAGAGTGGGGAGGAAAATGGCCATTAAGCAGAAATCCTGGACAGGAGCAAGTCCAAATCCACTGCTTTATTGCCGAGTCGGGTGATTAGCAGCGGCAGAGTTGCCCAAGACACCCTGCTGCCCCTGGGGTTACCCTGAAGGCGGCTGGGTGTCCCTGGAGCACCCCAGAGGCATCCAGGCAGCTCGGCACACGCCTCGGAGCCCGCGGGGGCTGCAGCTCGGGCCGCCGGCCCGGCAGCGTGGGATCTGCTGGCTGCCTCCCGCTCGGTGCGGTAATTGCAGGCTTTGAAAAATTCCTGCTCTCGGGGCAAAGGGAACGGGTTTGCCTTCCAAAGAGCACGCTCCTCTGATGGAGGCTCTCCGGATTTCTCTAGCACCTTGGCCAGGGTCCCCACCCACAGGCTGGAGTGTGCTGGCGTGCGAGTCTCACTTGCACTCCCACCAGAGCGGCTGAGACCAGGGACTGCTCATCCCAAACCAGCTCCGCGGTGCAGCTGCCTCCCCCCGGCCCTGGGCTGTGTGCCAGGGCCTGCTGAGCACTGCTGAACTCGGATCATGTGTGAGGGTCCCTCCCTGCTGTCCCCCGGGGCAGCCTGTGTGGGTTTAAGGGGTGGCGGCCCCTTAATTGCCTGTCCCAAACGATGCTGCTGTCCTTGCCCATAAAAGCCCTGGAGCCGGTGAGCGGCGCGTGGAGCACCAGGCGGGAGGGTGGGGGACCTTTGCCACACAATGAGCTCATTGTTTGTGAGGAGGTTATTAAAAAATTATAGCATTTAAAATTACAGTGGAGGATTCTTCCTCTTGCTGAAAGGAGAAGGGGGAGGAAGGGCCCGCGGCCCTGCAAGCCCCTTCCCCGCCTCTGCAGGTCCCAGCCCTGGGATCCTGTGCCAGCACAGACCTGCCCTCTGTCCTGGGGAAAGCCAGCACCATGGATTGTGGCAGCTGCCATCGTGGCACGCTGCTATTGCAGGGACATCGCCATCACACTGCTCCCAACTTGTTGAAGAGGGGTGGGGATGTTCCCCCCTTATCCCTGAGGCTGGAGGGAAGAACATTTACTGTGCGGGGGACACAAATCTGGGCAGTTCTGGCAGCATCCTGACCTGCTCCAGAGCCCCTCTCACAGCTGGAGACTGAGCCCCCTCCCAACCAGCACTTCTTTGCTGCCTCCTCTTCTCTGCACCCAAGTGGGGTGGCTGTAAAAAGGGTTCTGGAGTGCTGCATCCTCTCCCAGCATGGGGAAGTGAGATGTGGCACAGGGTCAGGATTTGTGCACTGCAGGGTCACAGGGTGCCTGCCTGCAGAGGTTCCCCTTTTGGGGGGTGTGCTGGTGGGATGGTGGCAGGCATGGGATATGCTGAGAGTGTGTCACCCTGGGAAGTCACAGAACCACTTGGTCAGGCAGCACAGAGAGGGCCACGGTGACCCCGGGGTGGCACTGGTTGGTGGGACACCCAGCCATGAGCTCCACTAGTGGAGGGGAAATGACTCACCCTGAAAGGAGAAATGAAGGGGAGGAAAAAAAAAAAAAAAAAAAAAAAAAAAGAAGAAGAAAAGAGCCCTCCCCAAGGGCGAGGAGGAGGCAGTGGGGGGCTGCCGGCGGCTGCCTGGCTCCTGGCAGGCAGCTGGGGGGGCTGAGCCCATTCGGGGATCCCGGGTGCCGCTCAGTCCGGGCCGCGGGGCCGTGCATTGTGCGGGGTTGCGAGGAGCGCTGGCAGCTATTGTTCGGGAGGGATTTGGCATCCTGTGTTTCTTGAAGCTGCAGTTCTGAGAACAATGAGGTTTCCTGCAAGGGCTGGGGGGTGGGAGGGGGGGCAGCGGGCCCTTCCTCTCTTGCACCCTGCAGGAAAAGTTACTGCGGGGGGGATCCAAGAGGTCCTTGCACCTCTCTGTGCTGTGGCTGGCACAGGGGCCAAGTGAGAGAGAGGGCTGGGAGTGTTTTCTGGCCCTGCTGTATCTGGAGGTGATGGTTTATAGGTGACAGCTCAGGGATGTTGGCTGCAGAGTCTACCACTGTAAACTGGATGCTGCATCTGGACGTCTGGCATCCCACAGGGGAGATGCTAAAGGTGGATTCATGTTTTTTTACTTGTTCTTATCCCCTCCCAGGCTTGGCTCTACCCTGCAGCCCCAGGTACAGGGCCATGCAGGCAGGGTGTATCTCCCCTTCAAGAAACACAAATTAATTACAAAATAAATTTTAAAATGAAGCATTTAATTGTTTTAGTTTTAATCGAATGTCCTGGTGAGGTTGGGAGGGATGTGGGAAACCTGTGAAGCCCAGTAGGTGCCCACATGGGGTGACTTGCAGCTGTGTGCCCCTGTCCCAGTCCCTGAGGTGCCACCTGGTCCACCCGTACCAGGAATATTGCAGGGATGTGTGTGGGGAGGGGCCGAGGGAGATGCCTTGGTAGGATGAAATGGTTCAGTGCAGGCGAGTAATAAACAATTGTCCCTGTGGTCTATTTATAGAGGCTGAGTGCAGGATTAGTTGTGGGGTTATTTTTGGAGCAGCTGAAGGCAGTTGCTGGACGGCACTTCTGAGCTAATCAAGCAAACATTTTTTGTCTCGCCTGTGCGCAGGCTGTGTGTTCCCTGGACCCCTCCAGTGAGGCTGAAACCTGGGCTGGAGTGCCAACTCCCCTGTGTGATGGGGTCATCTCAGGCATCCTTGGGTGCTGTCCTGCTGCCCTGGTTCAATTTGTACCCCAAGCAGTTTTCTGACTCCTCCCTAAGCACCTGGGGATAATGGGGACCAGCAGCTGCACCCCGAGTTGGTTGGGGGTGACACCCCGTCCTCTAACACAGCAGTGACCTTGTGCCACCCCAGCAGTGATGTGTCCATGGAGACACAGCAACCACGGGCATCCTTCTCCCTGCAGCTGATAGGTCCCTGTTCCCCAGCTGTCCCCTCCTCATCCACACTTCCCCATCCCCTTTGCTCAGAGCCTTCCTGACCTCTGTCCCTCCCCACAAGCCATGCTGCACGGCAGGCTGTGCACTTGTGAGAACTTGCCTTCCCACCTCCTCCATCATTTTTTTCCGCACTTTTTCTTTTCCCCCTTTCAAGCCCCAAAGGTCACTTGTAGCCCCGTCCCCTCCCATTGAGCCTGGCTGCAGCTCTGGGCTCTCCCCACCAGCCCCGGCTGGGGACCTGAGCAAACAGGGCCGGGTTAACCAGTGCAGCTGTATGCTAATGACTGCTGCCCGCTTAACTTTCCTCGCTGAGTAAAGTCAACCCCACTATTGTACCCAGCTCCTCAAACAAGCCACAAAACCCCAGCGCGTTCCCGGGGCCGGCTGCGGGGTGGCACCCAATTTCCAGCTCACTTGTAATTCATCATCCCCAGCGCTCCATCGTCCCCCCTCTGCTGCCTCCTGCCTTTCCCCCCCCCCAGCCCTTTTGTCTTTTTTCCTTTGCCCTTTTGTGCACGTCTGGTTTTTAATAGCGCTTGGCAGCTGGTTGTGGTTTCTCTCCTCCAGCTTTGTTTGCTGCCCGCTGATTGATGGTGATGCCTTTCCCACCCCCTGCTCTCTCCTCCTGCTTCTCGTCCTTCCCCAAATCCCAGACCTAGAGCAAGCCCTCCAGTCCTCCTTCCTGGGTGACATATGCCAGGAATTAGCTGTGTAAATAGAGGAGTGCAGCCGGGGAGGAGGTTGGGTGCTGTGGAATTGTGCTGGGATGGGGCAGTGGGGGACCAGCCCCTCCTCAGGGCTGGCAAGTGGCACTCACTGGCACCGTCTCAGCCCCCTTGGGTAGGACACAGGGAGCAGAGAGGAGCCGTGGAGGTATTGTGCAAGTGGCCAAGGACAGCCACGTGCTGTTGACACAGGTGGGGACTCGGTTGGGAGTCGGCGCCACGAGCAAACACACCTGCCTGGGCGGCTGCTCTGGCATCCCCGGCCACGCGCGCCGGCTCAAGTCTGAAATCCCTGCTCAGATCAGACCGCGCTCTGCACCTGCTCCCCTCCATGCCCCCGCCTCCCCTTGTGCTGGGGACAGCCCCTGTGGCCCCCAAAATCTCCCTGCCAGCTGCTGCCCTATGCAAAAGGCAAGAGGATGGAGATGCTCCTTGTGGGGGATGGGGTTTGCTCCCAAGGGGAGCTCAGCACCCTTCTTGGTCTGAAGCTGGGTGTGTTGTGTGGGTGCCCAGTTCTCCAGTGCCACTCGGGGTTTTGACTAGAGGGAAGAAGTTACCACCAGCCTCCTGGAGGAACTGATCCCAGGTGCTGCCCAGGGGTGCTGTGTCACATCCAGAGCCACATGGTCTCAGCCCCTCGGTCCTCAGAGGTGCCTCGTCTTCTCTTTCAGACCTTCATCTTCACTGACGGGGAGGATGAGGAGCTGAAGAAGCAAGCACGTGAGTCTGTGGCTCTTGTCCCTTTGTGTGTGTGACCTGGCCAGGTCCCCCTGAAATGCTCCCTCCTGTGGAGCATGGTTGGTGTGGGGCCTGTCCTGGGAACTCTGAAAAAGCCCTCGCCTAAAGAACCTGGGTTGAGAATGACACAATTTATTCCACTGATGATGCTTAAAGCACCCTCTGCCCAGGAGCCCCATCTGGGAACAGATTTACTTCTCAGTCAGCCCAGCCCATCCCCTGCATGATGCTGCTGGGGACCACAGTAACAGGGTGGGGTGTCTTTGCACCACTTTGTCCCTGGGGTGAGCTGGGATTGATGGCAATGGGATTTCAGGGTTTCATGGAAGCATTTTCTGGGATGGGGTCAGCGTGGTCTATCCTCCCCATGCAACTGACTCCTTTTCAGGCTGGGAAGTTATTGCCTTTGAGCTGGGCAAGCAAAATAGGGCAGAATTTTTGCTACCATATCCTGGGGAAGCTCAGGGTTCACAGACACCCCTTCACCCCCAGAGTGGCTGTTGCACCCTGAGCAAGGTGATGTGGGGTGGCATCATGCTTAAAACGTGGATAGAGATGGTCTACAGTGCATCTGTTGCATCCACATTCCTTATTCATCTTTTCCCTTCTCTCACATGGACACAAAAGACATTCCCCCAAAAATTCATCATTTGCCCAAAACAACATAGCATGTGGGTCACTGAGCATCGGGATCATCCATGAGTTTCCATCCCTCTGGCACACCTGGGACATGTGTGGTGAAGTGTCACCGTTTGAGTGCATGGGGAGGCTTGGGATGCACCAGTGCTGGGGTTTGACCCCTCTTTTTTCCCCACAGGAAACGTCATCAACACCAACTGCTCAGCTGCCCACAGCCGCCAGGCCCTGTCCTGCAAGATGGCCGTGGAGTACGACAAGTTCATCGAGTCTGGCAGAAAGTAAGCAGTGCCCAGGGCTGCTGCTGGGGATGACAGGGCTGGAGGGGGGCAGGATAGTGCAAACAGAGACCATCTGTGCTTTTGGGGCTGTACCTCAGTGTGGGGAGCTGCCCCGGTTGGGTGTGACACCGCTGTCACTGCAGGTGGTTCTGCCATGTGGATGATGACAACTACGTGAACGTGAGGATGCTGGTGAAGCTGCTCTCCAGCTACCCCCACACACAGGACATCTACATCGGGAAGCCCAGCCTGGACCGGCCCATCCAGGCTACAGAGAGGATCAGTGAGAACAAGATGGTGAGTGCAGGGAGAGTTTGGGGCGGGTTAATTTGGGCTGGGTGGAGATGGAGCTGTTGTCTCACTGCGTTGGTTCCCCTCTCTCGCAGCATCCTGTGCATTTCTGGTTTGCCACGGGTGGAGCAGGGTTCTGTATCAGCCGGGGGCTGGCACTGAAGATGAGCCCTTGGGCCAGGTAAGAGCATTGGCATTGCTCTCCCATGGGAACTCCTCATGATCCCCAGGGCACTGAGAGGTGACATTTTTGAGAATGGGTGCTGTCCCACAACCTTTCTCTCTTTGTCTTTCTGGGGGTGTCTGCAGGGAGCTTGGAAACAAGCTGGGAAGGGCTTCAGTTCCCCCAAATTGACTTTTAATCTGAGCTGGGCACCCACTGGCCAACCCTAGAATCCCACAGGGAGCCCACATCCCCTGGGCTTTGCTCCTCTGCAGCCCCTCTCTGTCTCCCCGCAGCGGGGGTCACTTCATGAGCACTGCAGAGAAGATCCGCCTGCCCGACGACTGCACCATCGGCTACATCATCGAGTCTGTGCTGGGTGTGAAGCTCATCCGCAGCAACCTCTTCCACTCCCACCTGGAGAACCTCCACCAGGTGCCCAAGTCGGAGATCCACAAACAGGTACCCCAAGTTGTCACCTAAAAATTGGGCATCATGGCTAAGATATTGATTGACATGTGACCAAAGCAGCAGAGGGGAAAAGCCCCATCCTGGTGGGATGATGCAAAGTGTCACTGGAGGCTTTGGGAAATGGGGTGAATTTTACAGCTCCCTTTTCCTCTGCCTGATCCTTATGGGTCACATCAGCCATTTCACCCCTCTGTGCTTGCCCCCCAGGTGACACTGAGCTATGGCATGTTCGAAAACAAGCGCAACTCCATCCACATGAAGGGAGCCTTCTCTGTCGAGGAGGACCCATCCAGGTGAGATGGGGGTCCCTGTCTCCTCCAAACCGGGCTGCCATGGAGCCACCACCGTCCCTTGCTCAGCTTTGCTCCTCTCCTCCTCAGGTTCCGCTCCGTGCACTGCCTGCTGTACCCCGACACACCGTGGTGCCCCACCAACATGGTTTACTAGGAGGTGCAGGTGCCCTCCAACCTCGTCCCGAGTTTCCCCGGTATCCGACGGGCGTGCGGGACCTGCGTGCGGGTGTGTCGGTCCGGCCTGGCCGCCAGGCGGACGGACGGACGGACGGACGTCGTTGCTGTGGTATTGCACAGTGTGTGTGTACTGAAGGCTGCTGTGCGGCCCCTTGACCCCTGCCCTGCCTGCCCGGCTGCCCGTGCCCGCTGCCTGGTCCGGCCGGGATGGTGGAGAGGGACGGGAACTGAGCACTTAACCACTGGGCACCCCGCGGCTGGCGGGCCCCACGCCATGCGTGGGCCCTGCCCCACCCCGGGCTTGCTTCTCCTTGATTTTTTTTTTTCCCCCCCTTTCAAATGTTAAGGTTTTTTTTTGGTGTGTTCTTCTCTTCTCTGCATCTACCCCCCAACCTGCTCCCTTAATCCCTCACCCACCCCATCCCCTCTCTCTCTGTCCCAAAATCTCAGCAGCGAAGCTCTGGCCCCCAGTTCAGATGAGGGGTCCCTGTGAGTTCTGCTCCCTGGCTCGGCAGGCAGAGCAGGGGAAGCCTCTGTCCATGGCAATGGCTCCTCCAGGATCCTGCAAAGCTGCTGGGTGCTCGTCAGCCCCACTGGAGGGAGACAGTGGGGTGGGATGGGAGCTGGTGTTGGTGTTAACTCCATTTCCCAGAGCTCCCCCCACACGGGTGGAGTGTTGCTGGCAGCATTGGTGGGTGAACTATTTATAGACTGGTGTAAAGACTTTCTATAAATACGGATGTGGGAGGAGGGCTTTTCCAGAGCTGCTGCAGTGGGGTGGGCACCTTGTTTGTCCAGGGTCTCCCTCCAGTGCTGCTCAGGCAGCCCTGCAGCTCTGTAAGGAACACCTCAAGGTCTGGCCAGGGGCTGTGTGGGTGTCCCTCGTGCATCCTCCAGAGCATCCTCCAGCCTTGCCCTGGCTGTGGGTACTGCCCAGGAGACACCTGACCAGCTGGGCACCTGCCACAGGCAGGCAGCATCTCCCAACCCTCCCATTGTGCTCTCCCTGATGGAGAGAGATTTGTCCAGGGAGGAAGAGGAACCCCACATCCTCCGAGAGCTGCCCTGCCTGCCAACACCAGCCCTCTCTCTGCCCCTGGGCCAAGCCTGAGCTGAACATTTCCAACTTGAAGCTGAGTGAAAATAGCCCATAATGGGTGTGTTGTAAATATGTTATTGAGCCAGTATTTTTTTACTGTGCCTTTTTTTAAAAAAAAAAAAAAAAAAAAACACATTGAGAAATATGTAGATTTTAAAATGCTTTTTATACGTTTTCTGTGGATCAGAAAAAGAAAAATCCCTGACCTTTGATAATCTGTTTAAGAAAGAAAAAAAAAAAAATTGCGATGTCTTGTAACTATCACTTACCTTTATTTATATGTTCCAGTATCTGGAATGTCACTCTGTGCTTTTTGTAACTAGGATGTGTTTAAAGCTATAGATGTGGGAAGGGGAACAGCATGGACAGTGTGTTCTCAGGGACCTGAACCCGATCGCTGCCACGGGGTTCCCGTGGGAGCGGTCACCAATAAAACGGCTTTTTTTGCTGACCACAGTCACCTGGTCCCGGGCTCCGGTGTCTCTTTATGGATGTGCTGCTCTGAACACTCCTTGATCCCCCGCAGATGTTGTCACCTCTGGCCGAGCTCTCAGGGATGCCTTGAGGAGGGGCTGCGCCTCCATCCCTTTTTTCCCACGGGTCCTGGGATCCTGCTGGCCATTTGCATCCCAGGGTGTGAGGGTCCTCTCCTCCTTCCCCTTCCCAAAAGGCTCGGGCGGGGCTCGGCACCTCAGGGCTGGTTTTTCCCAGGCTCAGGGGTGGGAGGGAGGCGGTGGGGATGAGGTGAGAGCCGGTTGTTAGCAGGGTGTTGTTAACAGCCGGCGGCCAGGCGTGTGCGTGGGAAGGTTGGGGGCTGCGGGGGACGAGCCCCTTCCCTCCCAGCCCTCCCCTCACCCTCTGCACCGCACTTTCAGCCAACACTGAGCATCCACCTGCCAGAAACAAGCCCCGGCTTTCACGGGCTGTGGCGATAGCCTATGATCTGCCCCCCCAAACCAGTCCTGTTTGTGTCACTGGTACCAGCTTCCACCTGCGCCATCCCCTCCTCCCCGCCTTCCTGCAGAGCCAGCACCCTTTTTTTTTTCCCTTTTCGAGGCACACTTACTTCACAGTTTCGCTTACATCTCTAGGTTATCAAGGGTTGGCCCTGCTAAAAATACAGCCCGGCAGGAAGTTGGCGTGTGCTGAAACAGCCACCCCTCCTCCCAGCGCCCGCTCACCCTTCAGATTGCCACAAAAATCAAAAGTGCCCCAACCTCTGCAGCCCTTGGTGAGGTGGGGCTCTGGCTGAGAGCGTGTCACCTCAGAGAACCAGCACTGACCCAAACAGTGCCCCGGAGGAAGGGAAGGGTGGATGGGCAGCAGTGCTGCCTTCCCCCAGCTGCTGGGGCCAGGGATGGTGTGCTGGGTGTCCCTCAGCCCTCCCCTGGTACAGGCTCAGCGAAGGGACCAGTGTCAGGCTCAGGAAGCAGTGACACCGAGCCCCGGCTGCTCCCCCACCAGTTTTCCTATTGCTCACAGGCTGCGGTTTCTGCAGCGTGGGCACTTCCCGGCAGCGGGGCTGTCACCCTCGCTGAGCCCGACCCTCCCCTGCAGCCCAGACACGACCCGGACATGTGGGTTAAGTGCCCAGAGAGGCAGTGGGCAGCCAGGGGATGTGGCTTGGGGTTGGGATGCTGCTGCAAGGAACAGGAGTCCCTACAGGGGTAAAGGCCAGGGGGATGCTGAGCATTGTGCAACCCCTGAATGGGGCTTAAGAAGTAAAATAAATACAACTAAAAATAATAATTTAAAAAAAGTTACAAAAAATAAAATAAGACAAAATAAAATAGGGTAAAATGAAATAAAATAACATAAAATAATAAAATAAAATAAAATATACCCCACTGAGCCTTCAGGAGCGGGGGCAGGCAGCTCACCAGCCCTCCAGTTTGTCTCCCACCAGGCTCCCAGCCTCTCCCTCCTCCTTTCCCTACTCGTGGGCTGAAAAGTAAATAAATACAGGCATTAATAAACAAAAGGAAAACAAAAGCAAAGCCTGCTGCTCTCGCATACTTGGCAGACTGTGCAGGCCAGGCTGCTTTCATCTGCACCCCGGCACTGGTGTGGGACGTCCTGTTTACTCTTGCCTGCTCGAGGCAGCTGATAAGGCAGCTGTACCTTTTGGAGAGTCTGGTGTGTGGTGATGGGGTGGGGACAAGCCCAGCTTGTTGGGGACACTGCCACTATGGAGGGGTCGCTGCTGCTGTCAGCACTGTGCCCAAGGGATGCCCCAGCACTGTGCCTGGCCAAAGGCTTTCCCCATCTCTGTGTGGTTGCAACATCGAGGGCAGAGAGTAACACGCTGGTTTAGTCCTCTTTGTTGTTTCCCATCTCCTTTCTTTTTTTTTTGTTTAATTTGCATTTGTGTCACTCGTAGTCCCAGACTTCATGTGAGTCACCCTGTTCCCAGCCTGGCTGTGGGGACTTTCAGCAGGGAACGTGTGCAGGGTGATGGGACAAACACCCATCCTGGTATTGAGGCAGCGAGAAGTACTTGAGACTTGGGGTGGGAGGGCAGTGTTGGGAGACAACAAAACTTGTGTGAATTGGCTCCAAAAGCCACTTCCAGCTGCTTCGGCCCAGAAAACTGGAATATTTGTGGGAAACAAACATAAAAGCATCTGAATGGCAGGGCCTGAGCGATGCATGCAGCTGCGGCTTTGGGAGTTGCCTGTCCCAGTGCTGGGTGGGAGAGTGCTGGGACCCCCATGGGGGCATGATTTACATCTCACCACCTCTGTGCAGCTGGAGGTGACTTAATCCACCACCAGCACTGTCCACCTTGGAGCGAGGGGCTGCAAAGCCCTGCAGCAGAGAGGGATGGCTGTGGGATGGCCGAGACTCTGCACTGGGATGTGCAGAGTAGCTCTCAACCACTGAGCACCCTTTATTTTTTTCACCCTTCTACTATTTCCCACCCCTGCATAACATGCAGGTGGTTAAAATAAATAACCCAAAAGCCCTAAAAAGTTTATTTTTCCCTTCCTGACTTTTAAGATCAGCCTTGAATCTATCAAAAACAATCCCCCTCGCCCCAGAGCTCCCAGCAACTGCTGTTTCTGGTCTGCCTCAGCTGCCCAGTGGGGCCAGTTCTGCTGCTGTAGCCATTTGGCAAGCCAAGAGTGGAGGAGGAGATAAATTGAGCATCTTAAAAGCATCTGGAAACACTTCCCACGGCGCTGCCAGATGAGATCTGTGAAGCCACAGCATCACCGAACAGCCCCATTCCCAACCCCTCCTTCCTCCTCCTCAGTGGATGTGTCCCCCTTCAGCCTTCACCAAACTGTGGTGGTTTCACCAGGGAAACAGTGCTGGGTTTGTGCTTGTCCATACTGAGGACAGGGACCTGAAAGCAGCAGAGACACTGCACAGCAAAGCAGTGTCACCACCGTGTCAGCGCTGGGTGATGCTCCAGCCATGTCCTCATCAGCCTGGTGAGCCCCCCCTTGTTTAGGGTGGGCTGTTGAGTTAGAAAGCTCCTGGGGAGCAGGAGGCCATTCTGGGGAGCAGGGGGCCATTCTGGGGAGCAGGGGGCCATTCTGGTTCCCTGATGAGCAGCCCATACCCAGGCCCTGGAGTTGATGTGTTTGGAACAGATCAGGAGTGGCCGGGTGATTTATGGGGTGCAGGCGCCAGGTTCCGTGAAGTTTCCCTGGTGGGAAGAGGAAGCGGGTGGGAGAAGCACGAGCATCTGCAACACCTCGCAGTGAGCAGGGAGCTGTGCTTCCTCCCACTTCCCTCCACAGACTGGGAGTGATTAAAAAATCCCTGAGTAGGGATTTTTGCTGAGGTCATGGCAAGAAACACCCCCTGCTCCAGGCAAAGCCTTCCTTGCCTGCAGAACCGAGGCAAATAGTCCCAGCAGCAGTGGAGACACCAGCTGCAGAAGGAAAAGTCCTCTGCTCCTGCCACCATCCATCCCCTCTCTACCATGAAGCAGCACCAAGGCACGGCAGTGTGACCGGCTGCTTCATCAGCATGGCCACAACCAGGCCACCCTCTGTCTCAGCCTGGCCACTCCCAAATGAGCTGGGAGGTACTGAAGTGCTGGGACAAACCGAGCTGGTGCGGGCCGGGCTGGAGACACGGGCTGAGGAGGAGCCCTGGATGGAGCATTCCTGTGGCTTCCTCTGCTCACAAACCCTCCCGACTGCCAAGCACAGGGCTCCAGCATCCCCACGTGGTCAGACCCATCGGAGTCTCGTTGATGGGGGTTTTCTTTCCAGCGGGTGTGCCAGTGGACACTCAGCTCTGTCCTGGCCTCCCTCGCAGTGCAAGGAGAGAACACGATCTCCTGAAAGCACCACAGAGTGGGGTGGGGAGATGGGGTCATTGCTCAGGAACAAGGGTGCTTCAGGAGGGGTTAGAGAAGATGAGCTGCAATTTCAGCTGGCTGCTGCCTTCCTGGAATCATGGAGAGTGCAAAACTCCACTGGACCCTCCCTGAAGAAACACAAATCCAGCTCTCAAATGCACCCGATGGAAGGAGCTGGGCAGACCAGGCTGCAGCATCATCAGTAGGTGCTGCCTGCACAGCGCCACGTTCAGCAGAAAACACGACCTGTAGTTTGGGCCATTTCCCACCCCAGGAGGGGACAGCAGATGGGGATATGAAGTCAGTAACCGTGTCCCACAGCCACCAGCTCTGCCTGATGGTTTTCCATCCTCCAACCCACGGGAGCTCCCCGAGGCACCGCTCCTGTTAGCACAGCTCAGCACACCACAGAGCAAATACGTTTGAAAGCATCTCCCCGGGGCACCCCTCCCTGCCTTATCTCAGAGGACTGAGATCTAAGGGACCACTACTGAAGGCTGATCCGAAGGCGAGGTTTATTCAAACACATACTTCACCCTTCCCTCTGTTTTCTCCAAGCCCCGAATGGCTCAGGAGAGAGCTCTGCCCTGCTCCCGCTGGGACTGGGAGCAGTGCAGAGGGTGAGCAAAGCTGCAGCTCCTGGGGGTGGCTGGAGAACACTGGGAGAGGTCACCAGGAAGGTGGCCTTTGCATGTTTCCATCCCTGGTGGAGTCCATAAACCTGGTAAAATATTTACACTGATGACTCTGACCTAGGCTTTATTTTCCTTCACACCATGAGATTCTCTTGACTGCTCCAAGCCCTTTTAGGGCTTTAGAGAGCAGGTTTAATCATCTCAGGTCAGGGATGAAGGTGGAAAATGTGGGTTCCTCCTTTAGATGGGAATAAAAAAAAAAAGAGGGGAGACATATCTGTCAATTATTAATGAAGGGAGAAAACTGGTGCCTATTGAGATTCACAGCCTTGAGGGGAAAGTCACAAGAAGGAGCCCTCTGTGGTTCTGAACCGAACTCGTGGGCAGGACTTGAGAGCATGGGTGTGGGTTTCTGCCATACTCACAGCACTAAAAAAAAAACCAAAACCAACATAGCATTTAAAAAGACAGTATTGAATTATTGCTTATCCCCACACCTAGGAAGGGAAGGGCTGAGGTCAGGGCAGGAATAGCACAGGATGGGGGCAGGAGCCCAGTGCCTCCTTTGACTGGCAGGATCAGGCAGAAAACAGGTCAGGAAAATCAGAGGAAGGTAAAGGTTTCAGTTCACTAGGTGATAGTGATGTGGTGGTGGGCCTGTGATCAGAGAACTGCACAAACAGAACTAAAAAGAAACCCACGATACCCTGGGGCAGCACTGAGCAAGGTGAGCCCATGCCAAGTTTCATCTTCTCCCAGAGGAATGCCTTTGACAGGGCAGAGCTGCTGGGGCACCAGCACAGGACACTTTTCCACACTTCTTGTACTTGTGCTGGTAGAAATGAACTACTTTTGTTTACTGCTGCTCCAGTGGGGAATAAACAAAGCAGCAGAGGGGGCTCAAGGGGTTAAAACACACCAGGCACAGGAGAACAGCTCCCAGGCTGGTGTGTCCCATGGCTGCTCCAGCATCTTCTGCCCCATGGTACAAGGACATCCCAACAGCAGCCACCAGCACAGCCCCACACCCCCTCTGGGAGAAAAGACAGATCAATAACCAGGAAGAGTGGTTTTAAATCGTTTATTTTTAAAACATGAAACCCAAGCTGAATAGAAACCACAGAAATTACATTTAGGTTTTTTTGTTTAGTATTTGCAAACCAAAAAGTTACAGTAAAAAATAGCTACGTTACAATCAATAGAACTACAGAATTAAAAGTAAAGATACAAAAATGGGCTCAATCCTCTTTAATCCTCACAATTTAAAAACATTTTGGGTAAGTGCAGGAACACTTGAAAGAAACTAGCAGGTCCGAAGTTTAAAAAAAAATTATATATATTTATATATTATATATGTATATAAAGTGGTATGATATACAACCATTATGGTTAAGAAGAAAAAAAAAAAACAAAACAAAACAAGACAGAGAAGTTACAAAAAGGCCAGGTACATGTTCACCATTAGGTTTCTGTGCACAGTGTCCAAGAAAATAAACTTCCCTCTGAATGATGTGAATAAAACTCATGGGGCCTCCCGTTACCAAGGGACCTGAGGCACGCGACGTGAGGGCTGGGCAGCTGCACCCAGTGCAGAGGACAATGGAAGAAATGAGGCTTTTCTGGGACTTCAGCAGCCTCGTGGGCAGAGGCCACTGGAGAAGTCTTGGTGTGAGATTAGAGGAGGAACAGGAAGGAAGGAGTTGGGAATTGCATAGTGAGGAGCAATGTGGTATCAAATATGCAGAGCACCTAAGAGCTTCATGCTACAGTTATCCTCTTTAGGAAAGGAGTTATTTTGAACTTTCTGGTTGTACATCAATTTACTTTCCACTTTGTTCATGCAGCCACAGGGGCTGGGTGAGCACCCGGGAGCTCCAGGCCACCAGAAACCCATCCCCTGTCTCCCAGCTGGGCAGCACGCTCACCATCACAGCTTGGCAGGGATCCCACACCCCCCTGAAAGCTCAAACCACTTGTCAGCCATCTAGGAACTGCTACCAAAACATCCCACGCTTCTGCTGTGCGTCCCGGACTGCCTAGGGAAGCCAACCATAGCATGCACACAATTTCTGGAAAAGGGAAGAAGGCTGTGATGAAAGGAGGTACAGACCAAGCCTTGCCAGGTCCCTGTCTCAAGGCATGAGATCTGCTGCTCTGTACTTCCCTGGAGGGCTTTTCCCCTCACACCCAGAGATGTTCACTGAGGGGCACTGACACACTTGTTGAGTTGAGGAAGACTCTGGCTTCTCCTTGGACCCCAGGCAGGAAATACTTCAAAGACAGCTCCTCTCCTGAGCTAAGGGGAAACCCACCCACCTCATCTCCTCTGGAATTTGGGGAGGTGGCAGGGATCAACAAGCCAAGACACTTCTCTCATCTTCAAAGGGCTCAGAATGGTATTTCAGTGGCTGCTGGGAAGAGAAGGGGGCACCAGAAGTGAAGCCTGGGTTTGCTCCCACAGGTACCTTGCTCTGGGGACACCCACCCACTCCTGTCTCCCATCACCCTGCAGCACCCAAAGCTCTCATGAGCAATGGCTGAGCAGCTCCCTGAGAAATGGTTTAACTCTCAGAAAGGCTGAACTTTGCATGTAGTTTCAGGGAACTGCTATGGAAATCCTGACTTAGGATCACTTAAAACCCCATGCACTGTGTCCCCCTCAAAGCACTCAAATGAACATCCCTTACATCTTGGCTGAGATGACTGTACACGGAAAATCAACACCTATCAAATGGAGAAAACTTAAAAAGGACAGGAGGGGAAGGGAGCACTCCATCCTTCACATTTGGATACATGGATGCACGCTAAAAATCTTAGCTTGAACCCTTTTATCAGCACACAAAATGAACTCAGTTTAATAATACATACAGGATACAAACACTACAGTTATAATTCCCAAGACAGCACAAGAAATTCACAGCCAAGTCTTGATTTGATTTCCTTTACAATTACAATGCAGTCTTGAACACTGGACACAAGAGTCCAACATGCTATTTACATTTCACATTGTGGAGATGTTTGTGTGCTTGGAAGAGTTCTCAGTTCCAAAAGAAAGTGTCATTCACACATGATGATGCAGTGGAAATAAACCAAGCCAACCAGACAAGCCAAAGACCACATTTGTGCTTCTGAAAAAGTAACATGAAGTGTCTTCACTGATGCAGTCACCTTCAACCGGATGAGCTGCCGTCCACTCTGCAGTCAGCGAGGTGTCCAGAGGCCAATCTCAGCTCCCCTGACTTCTGGACCCTTTTCCTAGCAACCAGTAACATGAGAAATGTCCAATAAGGTCAGCTGGGACACACCAAGTGATATGGCCTTGGCATTTTGTCACATTAAAAACAGAGAGAGACACGATGGAAGAGAGAGAAGTCTCTACAGCTTTACCTCCTGCAGCTTGAAGAGTTTGGACTCCCTCAACCATGAATGCCATCCAGAACAGATGAGTCTTCGCCAGATAGCACCTGCTGTTCACCCGAGAGGGAGGCACAGAGTCTGGGAGATCTTGGCTTTTCAAAGTCCCCTCCTCAGACAAAATGTGACCATATGGATGAGACTGATAATGTCGCAGCCATAAGAATAGGCAAAGGCCATCTGTTCTTCAGCAGATCTATTCAGACCAGCCTGCAGAAATGCCACACTGTTGCTCAAGGTTCCAGTAAAATAAAAAAGGGGGAAAAAAAAAGAAGTAGTAGTAGTAATAATAATAATAATAAACCAAAAGAAACCCATTTGTCTGTGTTTCCTATCCAGCGCTCTGCACAGCATGCAGCGGGGCAGCAGAGTTCCAGGATGCTTTACAAAAGTGCAATATCCATGTCAAGTAAAGGAAGTGCTGGCTGGACACAGGTACACCACTCACACCGCAGTCACGTTGTGCTGGCCTCCAGAGAGCAAAATGTTATCTCCATAACATTCTTTCCAGTTATATGTTGAAGTCACAGAGCACGTATTTCCACAGCTGTGCCTTGCTGCGAGCCCCAAACACTGTCAGAAGTTGTTCTGGGGGTTGGAAGTGGCTGTGCCAGACCTTGGGAGGAAGCAGGTCAAGGTGGCTGCTCCATTAGATGCTGCAAGCAAAGGCATTGGCTCACTCCCATTATTGTGTGGCACAGACAATGCCATGGTGACAATCTAGCCCAAAGTGCAGTCACACTCAGGTTCAGGGTGCATTCTGTGCACAATGAAGTCGATACACAGAAGCACTTTTTTTCACAGGTTTCCACACACCTTCCAGCCTCCAAAACACTTATTCCTTCCACCACATTTCAGGGCAGCTCCCCTAAAATTTTGATAATGTGAGTAGCAATCGGAGCACATCCTTGCAAGGAGGGATGATGGCAGAACAACTCAGTCTTAATAAGGATTATATGGCTCTTGATTCTTCAAAGTGAGGGCTCTCCCCAGAGAGCAGTTGGGTGCTTGGGGCCCTGCAAGTTCACCACACCACACTCTACACACCCACTTCTGGTAGGCTCTAAGACAGGAGGGAAACCCTGGGGCTCGTGAGCCACAGTGTCCCTCCATGCCACCTGTGACCACATTTCCCTGCCCTTGTTATTTGATAAAACAGAGGTATGTTTCAGTGTGAAGCCCATCCAAAGTGCCTGAAAGGGCATACTCAGTCCTGAGCAAGAACATCCTGCTTCCAGAGATTTATGGCGAAGCGTGAAGTTTATTCCAAACCCTTCTCTTCCTGTCTGTGTGATGCCTCCTCCCTGTCTCTCACTCCTTTGAATGGTAACAGCTGGCCTTGCAGTTTAGTAGTGGTTTCTATCTTAAGAGGAGTCTCAAAGCTTGCTCTGCCACAGAGCTGGTACCATTTCCCAGCAGCTCCCTTGAGCCTGTTTAGCTGCCTGCCAGGAGCAGTTCCCACCTCACTGCAAGAAGGCAATTGACTTTGAGTAAAGGCAGGTTGGTAATTCTGTGCCCCAAACAGCAAACATGGGGTAAACAGACACCGAGTCTGAACATCACTGAGGTGACCATGAACTGCCTCTGCCAACGGCTCCACTCCAGTTTGAGAGATGTTTCCCACTCAATTTCCTCTGCCAGTTATTTAATATAATGCTCAGCAGCTCTGCTAAGATGCCCCCAACTAAGAGGTAAAAAGACGAAAAGGAACATCAGAGTTACCCTACTGAAAGGGCAGTAGTTGACAGTACCTCCCAAGAGGCAGTCTCTTCTTCCAGCAGGAAGCTGTCAGTGCCCTTTGGAGCACTGCTCTTCAGTGGGAAGTACAGCACCAGTGAAGGATGTTGCCCTCTGCAGGCACCCAGCTGCCCCTTTGCAAGCCTTGTTCTGCCTTACATCTAGAAAATGCCTTACATGTGCATTAGTATGGTCAAATAGTGGTTAGCAATGTGCCTTCGAAAACTAAACAAAATAGAATAAACTACAAATCTGTTCTGACAGTCACAATGTTGAGGGTTTCGGACTCTAGAACACAGAAGATACACTGACAATCTTGTGAGTTTGTTAGGACTGAGGCTCCAAAAACCTCCTTCAATGCCATTTCAGCAACCCTGTGCTGTAGAGATTATGATTTATAAAAAAGGAAAGAAAACAAAGTCCAGCAGAGTTCACAGGTCATTCCTGCAGGGAGAACTTGCATTTGTTACAAATCCATTGGTGCTTCCAGTTTCTCTTGTTTTTGCAAGCTGACTGTCTCATAAGATCTACCATCAGAGAGCCAAAACTCTTTAGTGCAAAAATACCTCCCATAAAGTCTTATAAATCTTTCCCTGGAAAAATTTGGCACCAAGTGAGTGGCTGGCTCCTGTTTGATCTGTCTCAGCCTAGGAAAGGCAGCACCCAGAATGCCATCTGCAAATACCTGGAGAGGTCAAGTCCAGAGCAATGGACAGGGTAACTGGTGCTGGGCCCCCCTGCTCCTCCTCAAGAATTCACGTGATAGATATAGAAGGAAAGAAAAAGGCATTTTCTTAATGGACTTAAAAAAAATTAAAAATTTACCAGGGTAGTGAAATGGTTTGCTCTTCTAGAGCAAATTCCAGTGGATTTGCAGTGACACCATGAGGCAGGAGCTCCCTCCTCCCTCACCTGGGGCAGTGCACCAGAGAATTCCCACCGAGACTGCTCTGTGCATTCCCTCAGCATTCCCTCGTTGCACACCAGCCACAGACACCCAGTCCTGCTTCTTCAGTGTCTGACATGCTGCTGGTCCCACTGCAGAAGTGAAGAAGATCTACCACCATCTTTCACCAAGTCCCTCTTGGAACAGAAGTGGGGAAGAAGGGGGCAGAAGATATTCACCACCTGTTTCTGACAGGCTACTCTGGCAGGCTGGCCCGTGGCATGGGGGCCCAGTTTCCTGCCCGGGTGCTGTCAGCTGCTGGCCTGCACACGTTTGCTCTCTTGCACATCAGGTACTACAAGGTGAAGGCTTAAATTCAAAAGGAGCTTCCACTCAGTGGGCAGGTACCAGGTTGGAAGGGTGGTCTGGACTGGAGAAACAGGAGCTGCTCTAGATTTTGGGCAGAACAGCAGGATTGTTCAACGAGGACAGCACAGGGGCACAGCAGTTGGCACATTGTTTAGTCTGACTGCACGTGTGGGTTTTGTTTTTTGTTTTTTTGCTTTTGCTTTTTTGTTTTAATGCACACTGCCAGCATCTGGACGAGGTTGGTTGGTGGCGAGGTATTTGGCTCTCATGCTGGAGGTGTACTGGAGAAAGAAAAGACAAGACAAAAAACAAAACAAACAAACAGAAAGTTAAGTCAGAATGACTAATGTCACGACAGAACCACAGATTTCTACCACTCCTCAGCATAACATGGTATGTATTCACAGCAAACATCTCAAGGAGCTGCTGATTCAGTTTTAAGAGGAAAGTTTCACAAGTCACTGCACAGTTCACTCTGTGTAACATTCTGCCAGTCTGCTGCAGGGCTGCTGGCCAGGTCAGTGCAGATGTGCTGGTGATTTATCCAAGCTCTCTAGAGAAGGAAATCCAACAGTCACTAAGTCAAAACATGACATATGTTGCTTGGGAGAAGAGAGGGAAATGGGAATGATGCAGATGTAAAAACCCACCCCACACTTTCATCCCTCTCTTAGTCATGTTACTGCTTTCAACCATGCAGAAAAGGAGGTTGAAAAGAAAGTGGGTGCTCACTGCATCTTCACATTGCATTTTATAGCAACGAGGGCATCAGAAGGCTGCATGTGCCACGGATGAGCAGCTTGAAAGAAAGGTGAGGAATAACAAAATTATTTATGCCCAAGAAAGAACAGACCCTATCAGGCTGGAAACAGGCTGCCATCAAACAGGATGATATTAGCAAGTTATCAGGTGGGTGACAGCCCACTGTGGTTTGGGATCCAAGCTGTGCACTGTGCAGCAGCAGATGAGACTGCAGCATGGGGGTGAGAAGAGCAAGTCAGAAAGATGAAGGTTAGTTTGATTTAGAGGTGGTGTAAAATTCTCGTTTTTATTCTAAACAAGGTAATCCAAAACAGCTCCCAGAAGCTACTGATGTAACATGTGTCATTCAGCTTTGAATAATGAGCTGGAAAACATGTAAATAATGTCCAGCAGTAAGAACAGAACTTTGCCTCTTTACGCCAATGTGTTTGATGTGTTCTGGGTTCTGCTACCACAATATTAACAGCCAAGCAACGAGGACAGAGATTTCTTTCCACTTTTTACACCCTTTGGAGCTTGAATAATTCTGTAATATCCACAGCTTCCTTCCCAAGAGTGCTCTTCAGCATGCTGAGTTTTTATCACCTCTTAAACCAAACCACATAAAATAGCCAGTTAGGCTGGCAAAGAGACAACTGAAAGGCAGTTCCACACCAGGAGGTATGATTTATCTTGCTCACTGGGAAAGAACATTATGAGGCATCTTTAGGCTCTCAAAAGCTCAGCTGTCCATGGGGGTTTTCAGAGAATTAACAGTATTTTATCAGTTTTCCTTCAAAGACTGACCGGGGTTGAACCTCTGTACAATAGAAGAGAGAAACTGCTCCTCTGGCAGAGCTGATCCCATCAGCATAAGATGAAGACACCTGTGGCTTATTTGCACACTCAGTTTTTAGTGTCTTCCATAACTGGAAAACTTTTTTCAGAACATGTATCTTAATATAAAACTGTGTCCCAGAAATGGCATCTATATTTAGAAGACAAAAGGTACATCTGTTCTTTCTAAGATGTATTTTTTGTCAGTGAGAGGGCAAAAGATAGAAAATAGCAAGCTGAGCTGCTTTAAGGACAATAATCTATACAGTTTATTAAATGTGACTACTGTTTCAGAAATAAAGTTTAGGGCATTATTAATACATAGGAGAATAACCCAAACAGGCTCAGAGAGGTTCAGAAGTCAAAGAACTTTCTCATAGGATAAGTAGGGCACATTTCAGGTAGTGCAGTGCTGAAATTACCAGCCAAGCCTCATGCTAAGAAGAAGGTCTTAGAAGGAAAAATGCGTTTGAGTGCTTATTTTCCATTTGCATTCTCTGTAGTGATGTGATAGGAGATGAATATGAACAGAGAACTTCTTCAGGTGCTAAAGTTTTGTAAGAAGTATTTAGGAAAAAAAAATAATCTCAGATCGTGGAAGGGTATTGTGCATCTTTCTGGACAAGTCATATAGGTTCAGCACACAACATGCAACATAAACTTTCTTTAAAGCATTAAAATCAAGAGGACCACTTGATGAACTGCATTTCAAAGATGCACAAAGTACACCTATCATGGCAGGAGAAGTTGAAAAGAATTCCCTCCTTCTTCCAAAAAGAAAAGACCCCACAGTTGTTTAAGTGTCACAAAAACAAAGTAATCAGGAACACAAGATCTGGAGAGTCAAGCAGAGAGTATTTTACATTCAAACCTACCTGCAAATCCACCACAAGGAACAAACCAAGACTCAGAGTAGTCAGAGTTAGGGCTGATGTTCTCTCCTTAACTCGGGATTTTTGCACCTTTGTATCTCTTCCCAGTTCAACTGAACCAGTTACTCCTTCTGTTAAGTGTACTTTTCATGACTATGATAAGTATGACTGAAACCTGGCAGCAGAGAGCCAACACTTCACTGTGCATCTCTCACCAGCACAGCTCTATCAGTGTGCTCTGGATCTCAGCATAACCCTCCAGGCACAAGTGTTTTCTCCATGTGCTGCAGTCCTTCCTCCAAGTCCTTCTCTGCATCCTCTGCTGGGAAGCAGAGGAAAGATGCTGTGGAACACACAGGTCCCAGCATCAGGACAGGCCAGTAGATGAAGATGTATCAGCAGACACATGTCACTTTGGGTATGAAACCAAACTACATTATCCAGAATTAAAATAATTAAGCCTTCAGTTGCTTTAAAAAAAAATCACTATGTCTTTAACTCCTTTAAAAAGTGATTCTAAAGCCAGAAAGCCTGAGCACAATTCAGACCAAGGAGGTATTGGACTCCACTCTGAGACCCACAGCTGTCAGGTTCACAGTTGCATTTAGTTTCCTTTAAAGAGGAGCTTTCATAGAAGGTTAAAGAACACACACAATTCAGTCATTCTTCCAGCACGCTCACTGGAAGTACCCAGTGCCTATACACCCTCATTTACCCTTTCAAAAACAGCACAGAGGACAAGTTTCACCCTATACCTCCACCTTACTGTCAGCTTCCCCAAGAAGGGCACCTGAAAGAGTTCTTGTTACCATTCCTGCTGGTTGCCTGTGCTATTCAACACAGCACCTCTCAGTCACTTACCAGCCAGCTCTGACAAACACAGCTGATTGCACACAGGTTTATTTTTGTATTTCTCCAAAGAAAATAAAAGTCTCTCCTTCACTTTCAGCCTTGTAGAGGGCATAAACTCTCATAGGTGTGGTTTGCCAGCACATGCTAGTTAGGCACTTAACACACACAGCCTGGGCACAAGGGAATCATTGGTTGCAAAAAAAAAAATAATTTAAGGGAATAATCAATTCGTTTTAGAAGCCATAAATTCTACTGACTCCTGTGAAATCCATGAGTACTTCACAGCTAACTCAGCTATGCTGAAAGATCACTTACCATATGAAACTATGACTGGGTACAAACCATTTACTATTTGTGGTTATAAGCCCACGTGAATTTCTCTTGAGCTACCCTGACTTTGAATTCCTGCCAGAGCTGTTCAGGTAATGCAATAAAGACCAAAGCTTCTGGATTCAAGTTCTGAAAGGTTGATCTCAAACAACTAGAGCACAGTAAACACAGAGGGTTTGGTGTTATTATGTATGGGAGGCAAGATGCAGGGAAACAGCTAATTCCAGCCAGTGGGTTCTGAATTCAAAGGGGCTTACGTCTTTCAAGTCAAAAGAACAGAGCTTCTGTTGGTTTTGTTTGTTTTTAAAGCCTTGGAAAGAATGCAGTGCCTTTTCCATAGCCCTTCAGACAGCCACATTAAGCTCGGGTGGGACCATAGATAAACAGAAGACAGTGCAGACTGGGATCAGGTCATGTTCCAGCCCAGGGATTTCAAGTCTAGAATGAAGGCCCTAGAATTTCCCCAACCTCGCCAATATTTTATTTCATGGAAATAAAATCCATCTAACATCGCTACAATACCACCTACAGGAAAAATGAAGTAGAAAACCCACCACAAGCTGAGGCCCAAGAGCAGTCTTAGCAAGGCTTAAGACTGGAGAAAGCTGTGAGCCTTTCAAGGGTGCTGGCACCATGCTTCCAGACAAGGTTGTTTGCATTCATGCACCACGGCAGGGGCATCAAGACACCCGATCCAGACCCTTCCCAGCAGTCCCCAGGCAGGCAGGCAGGCAGCGAGGGGCAGCAGGGATACAGACCAAGCACCAACAGAACAGAAAGGAATCCAGTGCAAGGCTGAGAAAAGTGCTAACAAGAAGCAGAGAAGAAGGAACAGCAGCAGCTTTATGGAAGTGTATTTCTGGGAAGAGAATGCAAGATATGACTGTGTGAACGAAAAGCAACAGGCTCCCTGCTCCCACCAGAACCAACACCTTCCTGTCACTGCGTGGCTGTGGTTCCCTTGAAGGAGCACTGTCCTTCACATCACCTGAGTTGTCTGGTAGCTCTAATCATACCCTGCATTTAACCAAGCTAATAGCCCCCCAAAATGCAGACCACCTCCTCTTTCTGTGGGCATGTGGCTTTGTCATGAGGGAGGAAACATTGGCTGTTTTGGAGAACACCAGCAACTACATCCCATGAGGAATTCAGACAGTGAAATGGTACTAGGAGGGCCCTGCTCACAGAGTCTGTGGGACATGGATGGGATGATTCGGACACACACAGAAAAACAAAACAGTAAAAGGTTTTGAAACAGAATGAAACAGATCTTAGTGATTATATCTGGACCCTTAGGGAAGCTTTTCTTTAAAAATTTGATCCTTTCTGACTTCAAATGTAAGGATAAAAGGAAAAGCTGCACACAGATCTGACGGGCAATTAAGTAACTCTTCAGGACAGTTTAAAATTAAAAATCCTACAAATGAGCTGAAAGCTTGTGGCAAGTTGGTATTGGTGGTTTTGGACTACTAAGGACAAGCAGAACAGCAGCAGGGCTCAAGGAGAGACAAAAGCTGAATTAAGACAACCATTCCTGACTGAAGTGCTGCTGGATTGGTTCTCTTGACTTCTAGAGAATGGCTTCTTGTGGCGGGAGAACTTCTATGTTGCTTTTGAAGTGCAAGGTTGTTTCTACATTTGTGCAGCACTCAGCATTTGGTGTTCAAGCTGTTCTGAAGTGTGGAATCCAAGCTGAAGCTTCTGTGAGGTAACTTGTGTGAGGCATGGGCACCTGGAACCCTCACAACGTGCGCCAGAAGCCTCTAGAAGGTTGATACTGCTCCTTGAGTCTGCACCAGAGCCAAAACGGATTTTCATTTTAACCCTTGGCAGGAGGGAATGGGGTGGGAGGTGCAGAGGGAAGGAATGTGAAGAAATAAAAGGCACTGGCCTGGGATAAACAGTGCAGGGATGAAGGGAGCGGTTGGGAGTGGAGAAGGGGTTGAGCAAGAAGGACCTTTTTTGCAGTACCTGTTCCATTTGCGGGCGCTGTTACCAGTATGTCCGTGCACTGTCCGAGGGCTTAAGCTGCCAGCTCATATGGCTGCTACTGTCCATGGCAGCCAAATACAACTGTGATGACGCAAGAAAGAGAGAGAAAAAGAGAGTGCAGCCTCAACGTGCATGAAAAACACAGTGCAAGCAAGTGAAACCGTGGTGTGTGTCAGTGACAAGGCGGGCTCTACCACCCTAAGGGAATATCTCTGTGGCAAGGAGGAGAAAACAGAAGGAATGAGAGAAGGAAAAACACAAACAAACGAACAAAAAGCCAGGAAAAGTAACGGACAAACAATGCAGCAGGATCATCACATCTTAGTTTTCACCACCTGTTCACAGACTGCTAAATGGAATAGGTCAGCTCTGGCTACCCACTGGACATAACCTACTTGGATGGTTATCTCCCTGTCCTCCTTCCCAAAAAGAGGCAGGGATGTGTGCACTGGTATTCCCTTTTCATCTCTCTCCTCCCACAGACAATTTGCTATGAAAAGTTACCATTTCTTCTGCCTCAGTACAGTCTCAGCCACCTGCTACGGAGAGCTGCAAATACAAAAATCCCAGAAAAGCTCTGCCCTGTTGCCTGCCAATAAGAAAATAGACAGCATTTTTCTTCTCTCCACTGCCTGTCTACTACATCCCTCCAGGAAACACATTTACTCTATAGCCTGGTTCCTTCTCTCATCTGGGGAGAAGCTCTCTTTTCTATGGTGTAGTGCTGTTCCATCATCCTCCCCAGCTTCTTCCCCACAGCCCACACTGATGGCTGCCAACTCAAGTTGCTCTGAATTAAAAAAGATTTATCTACTCCCAAAGCCCAGCCTAAGGCACCAGGACTCAGATTCCCACTCAGGGCATTAACACAAACTGCTGCTGAAGAACCAGGGAACTTCTTGCCTCACTACAGCTCTGTGGAAGGGAATGTGCTTTCTCTGAAGCAGAAGAGCTGTAGGGCAAGGGGAGGAAGGGCATTGAAGGAACATGTGCCCTGGTAGTACCAGAGGGACAGTGCCCTTCTGCCCCAGGAGATACCAGCAGTGCAGCACGTCAGGGATTCTGCTGAGACCATCTCGCTGCCAAGAGCAGACATTGCGACCAGAGCACCGGGGGGCAGGAAATCTCTTTGGGAAGGGTGGAAGAGGACTGGCCAAGGACAGAGACAAGGATCAACTCTGCACATTTCCACTTCCTCTACAGCAAGATGAACTGGTCCTCTTGAAGTGAAACCATGAATGTGATGCCCTCATTTCCACCACAATTCCTACTCCTCCATCCACCAACCTTCTCATCCTCCTTTTCCCATCAATTTGAACCAGGCACCACAGAGTGTATTATTTTTACCTATACCTGAACACTGGTTGATCATTAGGCATTTTACTACTTATCCTTTGCAATCACACCATCAAGACAGTGAGAACTGGGATGGCATGTTCTCCAGGTTCTGCTGTAAATCAGGCTTACAGGATCCAGCGAGGGAGGGCAAGAGTCATTTAGTTCTTACCCAGACATGAAGACAAGCCCATGTTTTATCCGGCATACAGTAATGGCTATCAGGCCACTCCAAATACCAAAACCTTCCATGAAAGTTTCTTTTTTTCCTCCATAGGAAATTAAATACAAAAATAGATTTCAAAGAAAGTAAAACAGTTGTGAAAGAAAGATTTAAAAAAAAAATCTCAACAAAAAATAATACAGGTTTCATCCTAGCATCTCTTTAGGGAAGATTAAGGAGAGAGGTTCAGCAATAACTCTGAATTTACAGTTTGAACAAGTTCCTTTTTAAACTTGAGGAACCGATGGCACAGATAACAAGTACACTGCATGCAAGTGAATCATCCTGCTGAAGTCACCCATCAAGATACTCATGCACTTCAGTGGTGGCAGGACTGGGCCCATAGGATTACCAGTGTTAACAGATTGAGTTTTAGTCTTTTCATATGCAATATCCAAAGCAGCATAGCAGGGTTTTATTCTCCATGGCAGGTGAGACATAGCTTGTCTATTCAAGCTGCTGCCATTTATGGGCCAGATCCTGTGTTTGGCTGCACAATCAGCTCCCTTGGGAGTACACAGGAGTGGCAAACGTGTATTCCCCAAAGTTGCTGAAGCAGAGAAGAGCAGTAAAGAGAGACTTACTGAGGGAGGTGGGGATTCCCGGCCAATGAGCGGGGTATTCTCGCAACGGGGGTTCTGGAAATTTGCATTCTGGCTCCTAGGAAAGGAAGACACACATAGTAACGGGGCACGTGCCATGCTTCTCTGGGGAGGGTCTCTGATGGGGACACAGGACAGAGCATCCCCACCCCCAGAACTACTGTCTCAAGTCAGTCTCCTTCAAAGTTTTTCTTACAGGCCAGGTGGATCCCCTTTTTCAGACAAGGGTGTAAAACTATCATGATTTTCCTCAGATTGAGCACTATTTTTACATTCTTACTCATAAGGGCCCACAATGAATCACATCAAGTGATTTAAAAATAGGTCCTTGTGAAAATCTGCCTCCCTGCAGCATCAGAACTGCCAAATGGCAGAAACGGAGATAAAATGAGGACAGCGTCTAAGGGGATAAACAAAAGGATGTGGCAGCCCAAAAAAAGATGGGCCCTGATGACAGTCTAAATATAATCAGGGTTAGGCACTTCTGGAGAAAGCTCTGAAGACCTCACCTGGACTAGGTATCTCCAAACTGCAACAGATGTCAGAGTTGACTGTAAATACTGTAGAAAGACAGAGCCTACAGGTTTTTTCTTGGCTCTCAGTCTTTTGGGAGGCTACTGGCAAGACTGCTCTGTCTGAAGAATTAAGTCTTCTGGTGATCAGAATCATTGTGTAATAAGAAGCCCAGACAATACTTTCCTCCTTCTTTTCTTTAAACAGTTTCCTGAGCCCTGGAGCACAAAGCTGTTCACATTCTGGAGCATGCTGTCTAACAAAACTCTTTCTAGTGCAGCACTTTCAAGCTATTTCCTTCTCCCTTTTGATGCCAATCAGAAAACAAAATCCATCACTGCTTTTTACCACTTGGTCAGACGTACCAACCTTGCAGCCAACAGAAATGAGAAGGAAGCAATGTGGAGAAGCTTTGTGTGGGGATACTCACATGTACTCCGTGACGGGAGCATTGCTGACTGTGTGTGCAGCTGCAGGGATGCTGGTCTCACTGCCATAACTACTCCCACAGCTATAGAGGCTGGGCATGTGCACTCTGTACAGATTATCGTGTGTCTGTCTACTCCCTTGAGCAGCTGATTCTTCTTCCCCATCATCATCTGAGCCTCTGCAAGAAGGAGAAAAAGTTCCTCCTAGAACCCTACAGTGACCCCACATGTGGGGTTTGCAGGAAACCATGGTAATCCTAGGAACATCTTCCACACCTCCAGCTCGTACCCATTTGGGATGCCTCAGGGTGGCAGTGTGAAACACAGCCCACACCACAGTGACTCAGACCTCCCACAGCTCCCATCTGGAGGTGCACACTGCGTGATCCCCTCCAGCCTCCCTGCAGGCTTCTCTCAGGGCTCGGCACACAGCACCAGTCTGCAACTGCCCATTGTACAACCACAGGAGGGATACACATCCCAAAATATACAGCCCTAAAAAACTCACAAATAACAAAAAAAGAGAGGCAATGGGGATGCAGTCCCGTGCACCCTACAGAAGCATCCTTCAAAACTTCAATCTGTGTCCTTCCATTTCTTGCAGACATGTCCCAAGAACTCTTAAGGATAAGCCTCTATAGATTCCTTTCAAGTCCCATTCTGGCTGCAAAGGGTCTGCTTCAACTTCTAGCAAAATCACAGAAGTCTTTACAGAGACTAAGTTGCAAAATTTGTGTCTAAAGGCTTTATCTTCTCAAAAATGCCAGGATTTTAAATCAATGGAGAGCAGAACTGTTTGCCAGCTGGTTCCCTCTACCTTCCCATAGTATTCTTTTGCCTCCCCTATATAACGCACACTGCTATTTCATCTCCCTAATCAGGGGGTAGAGCACCATGGTCTGAAATATATTTAATCTCTGCTTATAGCTAGTGAAAGGTTCTATACAGCATGGACATCACTAGAACCTCCAAAACATCACCTGCAGCTTCTGTACCACACGGTGGCACTGAAGATCGAGGAATTGCAGCCTGCACGGTCTCTCTTCCAGGCAATGAACTGTGACATCCTCCAGTCCCCAGAGGGAGGCTGGGGGAGAAATGGTGCTCCACGGAATGCAAGAGGGAACCCTTCAGATCACAGCAGCAGCCTGAGCCTGCTGGGGCTGGCAGGGCAGGCAGCAGCCCACAGGGAAGGCGTACAAGAAATGCCACTGGGTAAACCTTTCTCCTTCCAGCAGGCAGACTGCCGTGTTCTTTGTGGTAAGGTCTCTGCAGCTGCCTGTGGAAGAGGTGAGGAACCAGCCATTTTCTCAGGGGCTATTCTGACAGTTCCTAAAGCCACTTCTCTGTGGGCATTGCAGGCCAGGCCAGCTCTGGCTTCCTGCTGCTGTTCAGGGCCTTCTATTTTACCACAAAAATCAGGACCACAGAAGAGGATTTGCTGCTGTCTATTGCTCTTCTGCAAGAGTAGAAAACTCCATGCCATTTTAACAGCTGCCTGTGGTGCAGCAGCCAGTTAGTGAAGCAAAAGTTTGCTAAAGACTTACTGAATAATTTGGGTATCATCATTAATACCAGTTCCAATCTGCAAGTGTCTCACCTGCCCATGTTGTTGACAAGAGAATTCCTGCTTTCCATTATCTATGAAAGTCAGTCACCTCAGCATGAGCAAAGCTACAAAGGCAAGTGTAAACTGCTTCTTATTCCAATTCTCTTCCCCATGGTAGAACAAATGCCTCAAGACAATGTAGGAGAATAAGAATTTTACAGAGAGAGCCATAGTTCAAGCATTACCTCTATATTACAGCTATAATCATTCATCTGACTTGACTCACAGTCCTACAGTGTACTGAATAACTCTGCACACACAGTGTTCCAGTGCAATAAGGTTCAGATGTTAGTACCAACCACAGCCAGAGAAAAACACAACCATTTTCTTTCTGTTAGACCGTGGTTATAAAGCCTCATCCCTCACACTCCTGGGATCATGTGGGAATGAGCTCCATATGCTCATGGGCACAAGTCCAACAGCCAGTCTTCACTGGGAAAGAGCTCTACAATGCTACAGGATCTAAACCCTCTCTGTACCTCTTTTGCTGCCAAGTGTGTGGGACGCTGCAGACAATGGAACTGAACATGAGGGCTGTGACAAAGGAGAAGAGAACCAGGTAGATGAGGCCTTCCACTCCATCATAGCAGAAGCCTGTCAGAGCCTGGACGTAATCCTGCAGAGGGAAAGGAGCAGAGTTTGCTAATCACTGCAGAGTTAGCATTGAGCTCTAACTCAAAAGCCCTTCTCCAGACTACACTCTCTGAAACAACTTAGACACATCACACTCCCTTTTCTGGAGCATATTTCTATTTTAATTTCAGGGACTCAAGTGTTTTTCATAAATGATCTAACCCTTGTTTCCCCTCACAAAGACCAGATTGGATTTAGACATAGAAATATTTTCAACCGCCCACAGTAAGACTTTAAGAGGAGCAAAAATAAACAGCCAAGGCAAACTTATCCACCCAGCTGAAGATATAATATTTTTCATTAAGCCTTTCAACTCCCTCACAATGTCCCATGCCCAAGAACAGAAGCATGAACTGTCTGTGTCTCTGCCTTTAGAGAGGCAGTGAGGACAACAGCAAGGCCATGATAGACTGCTCTAAGGCACTGCACTCCATGGCAAAGGCAACAAGTTATTTGCTATACACAAAAACCCCCAAAACTGAAGGCGTCTATGGCTGCAGCTTGTAGATGTATGAAGGCATGTTATCCAGCTTCCTGTGCTAATCTTTAAACTCAAAACTAACTTAAATCCAAGTTTTCATTCCCCTTTCTGAAAGAATCAACAAGTAAAAAGCTGTTGTAAACTTCGACCAGAGATTTGGAACTCCAAACTAATGTAGGCCCTACATCTCCTTTCATTTTTATTAGCTCAAGCCCAGTTACCAAGAACTCACCAAATGCAGACTCCGACAGTCTACTAAAGCTGTCAGCTGCTGCAAGTTGATCTCTGTTGAATTGAAAACCTCCTGGATCCGAGTAAGATACTCCTGCAAACAACAAGGCAGTGATTAGTGCAAGGGAATGCTTAGCAGGAGCTGCTCCTGGGTTCTGTACAAAGTTGAGGGAAACCACAAAGAAGAGGGAGAGCAAACTTGAGGAGAGTTACCTTGGAGGTGGGGTGCTCTTTGCTTGCTGACCTCATGAGTTCTGACACATCATCCTGCATTTCTACCAAAGCCTTGTGACTTCCTGACAGCTTCTGCTCAACACAAAACATGCAATGTTTCAGCAGCTCAGGCCACATGGATCAAAAGATCTCCTGGGAAAACACTGAAATCCTATTTCCCAAATAATGAAGCATCATCTGTATGAATGGTACTCGTTAAAGATGTCCCAACTGACATGAGTGCAGCTGCAAGAGGGTTAAGTTTGACTTTTAGCTAACTGGAAGAAGTACAGAGAGAAGAGGAGAAGGGAAGAACCAAAAGGAAAAAAATCCCAAAAAACACAAATCCATAAACAAAGAACAAAATACATACACAAAAAAAATGTACACACAGCTGGGGCTGGCTCTAGGACAGAAGGGAAGGAGAAAAGAAAAGACACAAAGCACTCAAGTTCTCACCACAGAACACAGCTGGATTTTTTTACTAACTCAGATGAATGAAAAAGACATAATGTTAACAGTAGAAGCTTTTTGTATTAGGGTGCTGCCTTTACAACCCTTTAAAGCACCATGAGAATTTCACACGCAGGGAGTACACAGAGCAACCAGAAATGCAACAGATGGCAGAGGTGCATCAAACCACAGCCTGAAGTGTTCTTACCCCACCCTTTAAAACAGAGGAAGACAAGATTTTAAAAAAACCCTAAATATAAATGGTGAAGCAGCTGGTGTCTGCCAAATGGTGGGTGGTGTGGGCCCATTCTGGCCTCTGATACATACGACAAAATTTGGAATGGGCCCAGGTGCTGTTCTTCTGCCCCCACACAAAAGAATAATGACTCACATTTATACTTCAGGATAAACCTCTTGGATGTTCAAAGGTTTGTAAGAGGCATTTGTGAAGAACACTCCTTCACCCACAGAAGTGGCTGCATTTTTGGGAGTGGAGCGTTACCACTGTTGAACCCAAAAGAACCCTCAAGAAGAGATTCAAAGCAGGAATTAGAGAGTTTCCCAACCTGGCATTTATTGTGGTTCTGTGTCTCTACATGGCTGCTCTTTAGACAAGTGCCTTGTAAACAGAGATACCAACAAAGCCATGGCTCTCACCACATTACACATAGGCCCTTCTAAGGGGGTTTTCTGGACCTGAAGCCATACAGGCAGTGATAAAGTTGGAAAAAACTCCTCACGAAATCACAGTGCCACCTCCTGCACAGCTGGGAAGTAGCTGCCAAAGCTTTACCAACAGCCAGAGTGCTCCCAAAAGCAAACACCCTGTCCCTGGCTTCATGCTGGCACCAAGAGCACTTAACCTGCACACTGCAGGGTGAGGAGACCCAGGGGTAGAAGGAGCTCAGGTGCTCACACTCACCTGCTGGAAGGGGTTGGGGTACCCAGCACTACAGGTCATGTAATAGCGGAGAGTCTCTGTGAAGACACGAGAGAAGAAAGTCAGGCCAGGTACATCATTTCAGTTTTGCAGTAAGGGTCTGCTCCACTTAAAGTTAGATGGAACACAGAAAAAGTTTTATTCACAAGTTGTCACTATCCATCACATAGGACAAGACATCAGTCTAGGGCAAGTTCAACTACAGTACAGGGAGGACATACTCAGACTTCCAGATAGGACTGTTACTGTGCTCTGCTAACAACATAATTTGTTTCCAGGCCTGAAGACACAGCTGTGTTCCTCTTCATTCAAACCAGCCTAGTGCCCTCATGAGCCCTCTAAAAGACTACATCAACTGCCAGCACACACAAATTATAAATACCAGGCTTTCCCCTGCCATCCTCAATAGCGTTATCAAGGAAGGAAGCTCTGAAAGACTTGATCATCCAATACCTTTAGATTATTGCTCAAACATTTACAGTTCCTCTTCAGATGAATATGGGCATGCCAGCTCAGCAAAATCAAGGGTGACCTTGGCATGGTAAAGACTACAAAATCCCTAAAACACACAAACCCTCTGCATGCCCCCCTTCCACCAACATCTTTCCCTCCATTCTTTCTAATCTTCTGTCTGCAATTTCAGTAATGCATATTCCAGGCTGCACAGCTATTTTGATGAGCCCCAGCTCAGAAATCATTAAAAGGCACAACCAGAAGCAAGGGGAGCCGTGAAGGAAGCAGACCTGGCTGTATCCTGACTCTGCCATACTTCCCATAAATATTGAATGCACCTTTCGGCAAGGCAGCACGCTGGAGACAGAGTTCTACAACACAGCCTGTCAGCCCCTGTGTGCTGGCAATGCAACCTGACAGCTGTTATTTATAATTCATTAGCCTACTCTGGGGCAGCTCCTGCCAGCTGCTCCATCTCCCTCCCACCGACCCTTTCTCTGGGATGCCTTACATCTCCCCAGCCAAGCCTCTAAACAGCAATTAGCAAATTCTGGGCAGACAGGAGGGCAGCAAGAACTGCTTTGTGCCTCACTTTGGGCAGACCACAGAAGTGACTGTCCACAAGGACTGAGCCAAGGAAAGGGCTGCTCCTCCCTGCCTCATAAATCACACACAATGGCTGTGTGAAAATGGATTAAAGCACACCTGCACTGAGAGAACGGCAACAGCAACCCACAGCAGCACACATGGCAACCCAAAGGAGCTGTGATCTTGTCACCTATTTATTTAAACCAACATACCACTAAAAATTTCTCTTAAGTTCCCACAGTGTTATCAAGTTTACATCGCCTTTTTAAGTGCAATAAAATTGCATGACATACTGCTAATGCAGAGCTCTAGAAATGTTTCTTGAGGGCCTTTTGGATTGTCCCTGGTGGGCAGATTAGAGATGAGAGCCCCTGATATCATAGTTTGCAGCTTGTAAGCTCAGGATAAAGACTGCTGGTTACAAGTGAAGCAAAAAGCAGTACACTGAAATAAGTGCTTGCCTTGCTTCACCCTGGAAGGCAGGATCAACAAGGATTCACTGTGGTAGCACTGGCTTTGCTGCTGACAAGTGTGACACTCTACATAAAACATGCCTCCCAAAATGGCACAGCCATCAGGAGTAGCTTTCCCCTGCACTGAACCCGAGCTGTGGTGCTTTAAATCATGGCTACAACAGCCAGTGAAGCTGCCTTCAGGTAATCCTGTACTGCAAAGCCTGGAAATTAAGAGGACCGTGTCCCCTGCCTCCATGCCACCAGGAAAAGAGGAAGGAGCAGGAGGCACCTTCACCTGTTTTAAAGCTGGTGGAGGGTATCCTGTACATCCCCAAATCTCATATTTCTGACCAGAAAACAGCTACGCTCATCCATCCTTTGCTAACAGCTCCAGGCAATCTCTTTCTATAATTATCTTTCTGGTGCATTTTCCTCTCAAGGAAAATTCCTAAAGGTTGATCTAATTTTTGAAGCTGGCCTTTAGGCAATCTAGTTCATAGCAGAAGGGTTAGGCAGGGTCACATCTGCAGCTGCCCATGCTCCAGCAGCAATCCTCCTGACTCACTCTTGGTGCATAGGCATTGTGGGAGCAGAAGGCAAGGAAGGGAACTACCTAAAATGCTTTATTTTTGCAAAGTCTATTTTTCCTAGAAAGGAAAGTAGAGCTTCCTACTAAAGACAGATTCAGCTGCTAGAACTACTTACTGCTTCTGCAACCATGGAGACCTACTACTCACTTCAAAGCCCAGCCAAAATGCAAAAATGGTATTATGCACCTGCCAAAAGGCAGTGAGGTCTGTAGAGAGCAATGAGAAAAAAAAATCCTAGTTCCCCAAAAAAATCCTCACACCTAGATCAGCTTTTCCCAGCTCTTCTTCATCTCCAATTGAACATGCTCTTAGCAGTGCTCATTTTACCTATACACCCAGATGAGGCTGCCTCTGTGGGTTCAACCATCAGAGAAAGCACCTGTGGTGCCAAAGGAAGGCAGCTCTTTTGGCTGGAGTTTCTTGCCCAGGTAATGATCTCCACCAGGAGTTTTGTTTCCCCAAGGCACCAGTCTGACAGCAAAGGGAGGTGTCTACATAATATTTCATTTCTCTGGTACATCATATTCTTGTATTGGTAAAAGCAAAGAGCTTGTAACTGTCCCATTTGCCCTCCACTCAAAGCTTTCTGAGTCCAGCAACACCAGGCAGGAGAACAGCTTCTCAATGCCAACATCAGCTCTGCAAGATTCTCAAGAGCACTTCTCTGGGCAAACTCTTTCCTGCAGCGTATTCTGAGCTCAGGTAATAACTGTGCAGACACCACTGCCCCACCTGAGGCTTTGTCCTGATCTTACCTCTAGAGAGGAAATAGAGGAGGTGATGGTGTCAGTCTTTTGGTTGATTCAGCTGTGGACTTTTCAGATGAGATTGCATCAGGGGGAGGCCAATTAGGAGGCTGGGCATGACCAGAACCTTTCCTGCTATATCTGAACAGCTCAGCCTCAGCATCCAGCCTGACCAGCTCGGCTGGACCGCAGCTAAAAGGCTCCATTATCCATCCCCTGAGGTTCACAGCTCTCTCAGATGAAGAGAGTGGCTGTTCCCCATGCAGATTTCTGGTAAGAGAGTCTGGCAAAGCTCTTCCTGTTGTTTAGACAGATTGTGCCTTCTTATTTAATTTTATGCAACAAGTCATCTGATAATAACATAATATCAGTGAAAAAGAATGGGACTAGAAGATGGCCTCCTGCTTTGAAAATAAACATCTTAACTGCACCAAGTCTTTCTACTAGCAGTAGGAGCTGATTATACAGGCACTGTTCAATTCCATTGGCTTTATCTCAGTTAATGATACAAGGTGAGTTAGGCACATACATCAGCTTCTTCTGCAAAATTATCTAAGTATTTCTTGCTCCCAGAAACCTTCATGAAAGTTCTTTGCCTCCCTTTTCTCCTCCTATCATTTTTTTAATGCAGCACATTTTATCTGCAAAACAAGAACATCTCTAGCTAAAAACATGACAGTAATAATGCACTTAATCAGATTATTCTCAGCTCCATTAATTCCATTCAGATTTGAAAACAGCAATTAATACATAAACAAGAATATTAACATACTAGTTGATCACTATTCAACTCAGTTGTTTTTCTGTGAAAACTACAACCACCACCAGCAAAAACACATTACAAATACTGATGACTCAGTTCCAGTCTGAATGTCAGACATTGTATGTAACAACAGCAACTAAAAGCAGTCATTAAAGAGAAAAATTGACCCAGCACTACCACGCTTCTTAGGATTACTTGTTGGTTCTTATATCCTTAAAATTAGATGGCAGCACCCAGCCCAGCACACCAGACCCCTGCAGAGACCTCAGCAAGACTCTCAGCCCAGCTTCAGCTGAAGTGATTCTCACAGCAGATGTGATTCCCACATCTGTGATAACTCCCCATGGGTTTTTCTTCTATGATCTCCCTTCAGCCCCTTCAGCCACTCACACTCTGATTTAGTGAGTCTATACTGCTGTTAAAGTTGGAAAACATTGTGCAGAAAGCAGAGACAGCAACCCAGAGAGCATAAAGCACTAGAACCAGGAGCTTTCAAACAGGCCCTCTCCCTCTGAGAGAACAGCACGGATGCTGGCTCCCAGCTGACTGTCCCAGTCTCCTGGTGCTCATCACTCTTGTACATATGGCTCAGCTGATCACAAAGCACCTGCTACAATTTGCAGCCAAGGGATACTAACACTTATTCTGGACTTTTAAACAGGTTTTATTGGGATTAAAGTGTAATTGCCACACAGCAGTCCTCATGTAATAATTTTTCTTCCTGCTCAGATGCACAGGAAGATCTCAACATTGGGGACCAAGAGCTATTTCCCTAACTTCCTATGACACAGCAGTGAAAACCCACATGGGAAGAGAGAAGATTCAGTCATCTCCCAGCCAGCTGCCTGGTGCAATGGCAGGCTCAGAAGTTGGACAGATTTCCTTCTGGAGAAAGGAAGAGGTGCTCACCGATGCTCCAGGATGCCTGGCAGCAGGAGCTGACACACTTAGCACCTATGGAGGGGCCACCCTTCCAACCCAGGCCTGTGGCAGCACCTGCTCTTCCTCCTGTAGACCCATTCCCTGTTACTTATGGAGCTCTAACAACTGTTAAATGGTGGTGCTGCAGGAGCAGAGCCTGTTTTCCCCCGGGGAGCCAACTGTTCCTACTCGGGAATGCAGGAGGAGGGATGGAATGTCAGCCCTGCCCTCCCTGTTAGCCTCGATACTGATCAATGGAAAACCACAGGAGCCCAGCAGACAAGGACAACTGAAATGGAGAAGCAGCACAAAGGGGCCTTTCTCTAGTTCCCCAGGGTCAATCTAATTGTTACCAAACATGCTCCAGAGCTAATCTGGGTTACCAAATTATCACAGCACACAGCTGGCCATAGCATCACATATTCCCCTCTTGGCCTCACTGACCCACTTGCCTCCTGGAAGAACCAGAAAACCAGCTAGGCACCTGAAGCCACATCTTTGGCATCTGAAGCCACATCTTTGGCACCTTCACAGCCAAGAGAGGATTTTCATTTTATGCTAAACACTCATTCTCTTCCCTCACTACATTTCTTTGTTGCCAAGAGAGCTGCCTGGCTCTATCATCTCCTTCCCACAAAATCAATAAATTAGGCACTCCAAAAATAACACGTAGGGTTGCAGTATCTGTAACTTGTACATATTCTTTTAGGCTACACTCTGCCCCCAGACAATTATGGTTTTTATTGTTTCCAAATCCTTCACCCTCAGCCATAGCTACATATTTCATTTCCTACCAGCTGCACAATGAGAGACAGCATTTGGCTAAGCACAGACCTTCTGCACACACAGCAAAAGTTCTCTGGTTCCACCAAAAAAGAATCAGAAATAACACAAGATGCTTCTTTTACAAATCAGTGTCATGGCCATACACAGAACTACATAAAGGAACTATTGGGGAGAGAAGGCAGGGAAAAAAAGGTTAACTTTGTAAACTAAGCAGCAAACTCTGTCCTAAAAATACTTCTCCTTTTCAGCACTTATTGTATCTCTGCTGGCAGGCACCCAATCACCTTTTTGTTAAGCCATGGTTCCGAATGCCATCTTTGCCCCACTGAGGTTCAAATTGGAGGCATCTCTCACCTCACCAACCACTTCAGTCTAAACTAGGACCAACAAACCCCAAATATATCAGCGCTTCAGCTGGAAGCCACTGAGATGCAGGCAATGCCTTAAGTGGAACAGGATACACAAAGCGGTCAAAATACACCATTTATAATGGAAAGGGATATTCATACTTCTTTGTAGCTGTTTCCATTCACTTATCCTTCAAAGAGGTTACTATTTACAGCATTAAGAGAAAAAAATTATATATAAGCTGTTGATAACAGATATAAAAATAGGTATGCTAGATTCAGGAATACAGACCCAAGAGCAAGTTTTAAAAATGACAACTCAAACTGCACACTGCTACTGCCATAGTTCTGTCAGTTAGAGAGGGGAACAAAACTCAAGTGTGCAACATTTAAAGCAAAATAATCCAGGAACTTCTGTTACTCCATTTTATCAGTTATTTCCACCTAAGGGTCAAGGCAGGAGGAAGGTTCTGAAGGTGATTCTGATGCATACATGCACACTTCTGACCAGAATGCTGTTTTTCCAGAACTCTACAGATTTTGCTTCCCACTGTATGCCAGCTCCTCTGTTTCAAATACAGCCTAAAATTCTCAGTCACTGCCATGCTCCTGTGTGACAGCTGGAGCTGCAGAATCCTGTGCCAAAGCCAGTCCCAGCACTCACCAGCACTGAGTACTGCATTCTCTTCAACCACTTTGGAGACGTAAGCATCAGGGTTGATACAGAAGTCACTGGAGCCCTGGGCAGATGGAAGACAAAAGGCAAAAGGAATATCAAAGCACACCAGCATCAAAGAGCAGTTGAGCCAGGTTAACATCAGGGAACCTTCTATTCTAAGGGTGTTTCAGATGCTGAAGTCTCTCATCACCATCCCGAGCAGCACTGCTTTACACTACCATAGCAGTGCTGGAGTATGAGCTACCACACCACAGAGAAGGAGCAGCTCTGGACTTTTCCTAGATGGAAATTGCTAGGACAGTTACTTAGATCATGCTGTAAAACAGGCACACCACAACATTAATCTGGTGTCTGCTAAACCTGCAGCAAAGGGCGAATGGGATTTGGATGTGAGCCACTTACCACAGCGACAGCCAGCTCCAGGCCCAGGGATCCCCAGCTGACAATCAGGGCAAACACCCCAAGCAAGCACACCCTGTGGGAGACAGACAGATGGCAGATGCAGCAGCTCTGATTTCAAGCCATTCCTTTCAAAAGATGTATTATTTGGAGTCTATTACCAAACCCAAGAAATTATCAACCACTGACTGTATGTTCAGATAAAAAAATCCTATTTTAGATGTCATGGACAGCAGCAACCAGTGAAGTTCACATCCAACTGTTGGTTACTGCATTACCTGCCCTACAGGGGCTACAGGGGAAGGGAGAAGTAGGGCAGCAAAGTATAATCCTGCTTCTAGCAAGGAAACCAAAGGCACAAAGACACAGAGGTGGCTATACAAGAGACAGATTGGCAAGATGTTGACTACAGTCTCATCCCTTTCACTGTTCCCATTCTGAACTTCATTTTCCAGGTTCAAAGATACCCAAAGAAAAATATGCTAGATGAAGAAAACCCCACAAAACCATATTGATCCAATATTGGAGAAATCTCTCCTGTGCCTACAGTAAATGAGGTTGTTGGGTGTAAGCACTGTCTGGCTACAGATGGTGGGACACCTTGGTTAGGACACCTTGCACCTGAACAGCACCCAAGAATCCCACATTGCTCCAGAAGAGAAACACTCACCTGCAGGAAAACAGCTTGCAACTACAGTTCAGGTGCCTACCACTGCCACGTGAGTCCATCTCTGCACAAATTCAAAGTTCTGTTCTGACAGCTGGACCTCATTACTGACAGAAACAGTGGGACGTGACTGCTGTCAAGCAGACACAAGGCAGAGGAGTGACAGAGCAGTGCTCTCAGTGACATTCAGGAGCACACACTCATGGAAAAGGCTTTTGCACTTCCCAACCAGCACATTAGCTCTTCACCCTTGCTGTCAGTATGAGTAGTAGAGATATTTAGGCTATAATGCTCCTCAACTCCCTCAGGTACAGGGCTGCAGACTAATAAGCAGTTCCATTTTATCTGTTTCTGTCTTCAAAGTAAAGAGACATTGGCTTGCTCTCTTAGGGATGCTTTTTCCCTCAAGCTTTGAAACATAAGTAGATCCCTTCCCACCCACACCCTGAACAATACAAAAACCTGTTCAGAACCAAGACATTCTTTCTTCAAACCTAGTAAAACCATCTCTGTGAGGAAGGGACATATCTTTTTTCTGCTACATTTGTCTCATTGAATACTAGAGCTTTAAAAAAATAAACCTATGGGTCTCCATAAAAAAAACCCCAAACCAATCCCTCAGTTTACTAACTTATTTTAATTCCAAATAATCCTTATTCCGTGAATGGATCTATGCCTCATCTTGTAGAAGTAAGGGAGTTTCACCAGACTGACATCTGTGCTGCACTCTGAAATGAGACACTAAAGACTTTATTATGCCTTTTCCAAATGGATGCAAAAATTATCAGCCATGGATCAGCAAGGTTCTGTGGGTTTATGACATAAGGACAACACAGCTTGGTGCCTCCAGCTGAGCATGTTAATCAATAAGACACATTTGTTGTTTTACTTTAAATGAAGATGACTGGGTCAGTAACTGATTGCTTGGCTAAAAGATCTAAAACTGGCATTTCACCATCTTGCCTGGCTGTGATACATTTGTTTCTTTATGCCATGTGCTCCCTTTAGGGAATGCCTTAATATGAACTTCTGGCTAACGGGGAATGAGATTCTAATTTAAACCCTGGGTTTGCCATCTGTGTGTACACTTGGACTTTTGTCTGTATAACCTGCCAGGTATGAAATCATCTGGTAAATAACAAATCAGGATACACATTCCAATTATTAATGGCACCACCACGAACCAGGATAAACCCTTGGCCATGTCAGTTATCAAACTGTCACTGTGTTTATGATACCAGGATCTTTGCCAAATATGCCAAGCTACAAGATAGGGGGAGGAAGAGTTTTTTCCTGTAATGGGGCATTTTCAGTGCTTTTGAGAAACAGACATGCATTAACATTGCAGCACCATGGCAACAAGACTCCTTCTCATAACTGTGCAAACCATTGCTTGTTTTCAGTTTAATGTTTCCTCAGGTGTGACAGCCCCAGGTAACAAGAGCAGATAGTGACACAGAAAGCAATGCTGCAGGTTGTGTAGACACATGCAATGCTTATCATCAATTAAAAAATGCCTTCCCAACTGCAGATAATTAAGGGGAGATTTTTAAAGCCTGTAATTTTAAAGAAGGATGTTCACTTTATGATCTCCCAGCAAATGGAGGCTTCCAATATTCCCCAGTGGAAAGCAGACAGCCTGGATGAGTTCCTCATCTCTGATGAAGGCAATGAACACCACCAGCACTGCATTTTATAGCTCAAGAACCTTCCTGTGAACATCTCTTGTGTGAAGCCCTGACTGTTTCCACAGAGCTACACTCTGCAATGTCTCTCCACTCAGAGGCAAAGGTAAGATGTTCAGTTTCAGATGTCCTTGATATCAACTGACAACAGGTAGAGGTTCCCACTAGCAGGCACTTGCATTCAGCTGACTTTTCCTTATGTCCTGTCCCCGGGTCAAGACTTACCCCATAAGAATGGCCCTGGAGTTTCTAATGAGCCCAAAGAGCACCAGCAAGCATATCAGGACATTAAACAGGAGCAGGCCCAGGTATCCCAGCCACCTGCAGCAAACAAAAATACAGTCTGCAAAAGAAAACTGGCGTGTAAAAAGCACAGATCAAGAAGCTGTTGTGACTTAAACACAGAACTCCTCTTCTCCAAAACCACCTCCAAAGATTAATCTTCAGAGAGCTCTGTGTATTTGTGGGATTGGAAGCTGAGGCAGGTAGAAGCATTTATACAATAAAGCTCAGTGCAAACAGCTGTTGAGAAATGACACTGCTAGTGTTTTCTAGTGTGATGTTACAAGCACTCGTCATCATCAGAGGAAGAAAAGGCATTGCAGCTTCTTCAACTTCCTAGATATTTGTTAGGAAATGCTTCAGTTATTCATTCCACATGTTTGGATAGGGATTTTCTTTTGTGGAATACAAATGATGCAATATCTTATTTAATATGTTTAATAAGAAGGAATGTTAGGCTGTGGTACTAACTTACAGAACTAGTGACATTTTCTACTCTATTTAATGTGTTGTTTATTCACTTATTAGGACAGAGCAGAAGCTGTATCTGGGGCTGGGTTTTTTTCCCAGTGCTAGAACACAAACTACAGATTTTGTATGTTGAGAATAAATATCTCATCAGTTGGTAATAAAGACACTTAAGGAAAAAAAGCTGTGCATTTTGATTTAAACTGAATGCAGTCCTGCTGTAAGAAACAAATCAGCTCTGTGGGCCAAGAGCACCTGCAGCAGTATACAGAGCCTTTGGCTCAGCCACCCAGAATATGCACAAAATTTTTGTAAAACAGGCCAAAGCAGATGCTACAACCTCTACACTACAGCATGATACACACCTGTACCAGTCATAGAGGTCAATCTGAATTGCCAGCTCCTCCAAAGACAGCTCGTCATTCTTCCAAAAGGGGATCTCAGTTGTTTGCCTGACCAGATCATCCAAGAGGCTTTGCAGTTTCTGGACAATATGCAGGTAGTCTGTCTGCTTCTTGAACATCTCCTCCAGGACGAGCAGGTTTGGTTCCACTGTTTGGTTCAGGGCCACTGCAGTGTCCAGTACCTACAGTATGGGGGAAAAAAAAAAGGGGTACAAACAAATTTTTAAAAAAAATAATTAAAGTACAGGAAGCCAAGAAAATAAAAGGGAATTCATTCTTACTAGCAAGTCATGGACAGCTTCCAGATTACCAGTCCTCTGTCTTAAGAGGCTCACACTGCTTACCCTTTAAAAGCAACTTAAAAGCATCTATAAGGGAGATTGTTTGCAAGTAGTCCAATGATGACACCTCAGCTGAGCCTTAACACATGCACACATTTTGCAGCCATCAGGGTTGCAGTATGACACCATGAAATTAGAGAGAGCACAGGAACAACCAATGGCACTAAAATGCTACATTTTACTAAGATTTGTCTGCTTTGGCCTGCCTCCTCTTCCGGGTGTGGAAGAGAGAGCTGATCACAAGCTGTTTTTAAACCTAGCAAAGAGGACGCTTCACTTAACAAGCTGTGTTCGCTTTGTTATTTTTAGGAGAGCGGAAGAAATCACCCCACCACTAATGGGAATTTTAGCACATCTCCAAGCCCAGATACGAAGGGGAAACAGGAAGAGACACAGGCACAGGCGAATTCAGGAGGAGAGGTGCTGAGTGAGGCAGCTTATTTCCCCGTTTTTGGGGTGCTCACCCTGTCCTGGACGCCGGCCACGGTGCGGTTGGCATGGCGCAGCGAGTACGTCAGCCGGTGGATGCCGTCACTGGTCTCCCCATTCCCGTAGAAGCCCACAGCAATTCCAGCACTGTGGAGAAAGAAAAGCAGCCAAAGGTGTGTTGGCTAGTATAATTTTTCCTATGTACAGCTCACAAACGAGACGGTGCTGAAGGGAAGAAGATGCATCTAGAGTTTATTTTTATTAAGTTCAAAGTCTCGTTCCACGATTGAGACAGTAGGAAGCTCACATCTCCCACAATGACCAAAGATTTCCCTGTTACATTACATTTTAAAAACTTTTAAGCCAGTAGCATAAAGCAAAAGCTTGCAGACAGTTCTTTTAGCCAACCACAAAAAGTACACGTACACCTGCTTAATACAATGCCTGCTTATTTCTACACAATGCCAGTTTGTAGGCCTCAGAATACAATACACAGTACTTCATTACTAAGCTTATACAATTTGAATATCTTGCTAGATATATTTTTCTGCAGTCCTAAGTTTTGAGCTAGCCAAGCTCCAAAACTAGCTATTGTTTTCTTGTCCTTGCTCTCTATATCTAAAAGTAACTTTTTTCTCCTGACAAGCCTTGGAGCTTTAGCTCAATTCTAAATTATTTTTCTCTTCTGTTTCTGAGACCTTTTACTGTTGCCCAAAAATCCTTTACTTTTATTAATTCCCACAAAGGGCAGAGGTGAAGCCAAAAGGCAAGTTTGTAACACACAGCTGATGGCTACAATAGCCACACCAGCACTCTCCACCATCAGAGGGACACAAGAGATGCTCTTCTTACATCAAAACCATTGTGCGGATGTCTACACAGTGAAAAATTTTGTCTTCTTCCTCTCCAGAAAGAAATGAAGTCAGCTAGGCAATAGCCTGATATGTGAGAACCTACAGGCTGTTCAAATAGGCAAGTGAATTAAACAGGTAGGGAAGCATGCAGGCACCTGGCTATTTACATTTGATCAAGAGGTGGACATAGTGTTTTAAGTCTCTATAAAATGCTTCCTATTTTGAAAAGGCTAACTAATTCACCTGCTGTGATAGATTTCCTCATTTTTTCCCATTTGCAAGCTGTTTTGAAGTGCATGAAGCACATAGGGACCCCAGAAATTAGTTGAGAGAAGTAGTATATACAATCCCAGCAGAGCCACTCCATCAACTGAGAGCTGTAACTGCAGTCACATGGAAAATTGACCCAATAATAAAATCCTACTTGCCTTCTTTACCACCTCATAACTGAGCCAAACAGTCCGAGCAATGTGATCAGGATGAAGGAAGAAGAAAATGGAAGAACCACTGGCAAATGAGCAGTAGTGCAGTTTCCAAACAGAACACTGAAGGTGAACTTCCAAGATCACGGAAAGGGAACGTGCTCCCTCCCAGAGAGAGCTGGGGCCATGCTGCCCTCAGGTTACACCTGTACACATTGACAGCCAGCAGTTTTCCATATAGCATCCACATGGCCAAGAGCAGAACACAACAAGTGTATTTCATTTATGGTAGAATAATGAAAATCTCTCAGAGAACTGTTTGAGAGCTCAGGCCCAGCCTTGGACAAGCAAAAATCCAGCCAGGCAGCTCTCCAGTGGCTCCTGTGAGAGCTGCCATTTCTGTGCTAGGAGACACGTGCCTTCTCTGGACATGAAATACAGATTATTTTGTTACATTCTTTTAAAGCAGAACACAAAGAGCTTGCTTTGACTGCTTGCCCATCGTGGTGGGTCCTCCAGATACATTTTCCATGCCCTCTTCTCTACCCTGTGAAATATCTATGAACATTATCTTGATTTATCTTCCCATTAGAAACATTTGTGTCACACTGATTTAGAGTACTGGGAAGGGAGGCTTAGTAACTTACTGGGACAAAAGGCTTATTTATTTTTAAAGCAAGCAAATTTCAAGCTTGCAGACACAATTCAACTCCAGCTGCTTAGCAAATTACCACCTATCAGCTGATTTTCTATAATTGTCCACACATACCAGTCTGCCCCAATTATGAAGTAAACCACATTATCTTAAGCCTCACTTAAAGGAGGAAGATCCTGTAAATGAGCTGCAACCAGAGGATTATCTCATACAAGTCAGCAATACCTCTTCTATTAAGAGATCACTATAGGAACTCACAGTTCCTCTTCCCAAACCCACATTTCCTAATAACAGAGGAGGAAAGAACTTGTGAAAGGATCACACAACTAAACTCAGGACAAATAAATCTTACCCAGACAGTTTTTCTGTTCCCATATTACATTTACCTTGAGAGCACCCAGTACCAGCACCTAGGAAGGTTCTCAAGACACCAAGGTTGTGTTTGTGGCAGCACAAAGGAAGGTGGTGGTGATGATAGATTTGCAATAAATCTAAACTTATTCTGGATGAAACATTTAGCTCCTTCACAACAAGTGTGTGTAGAGCTCCTGCCTCACTTCTCTCCAGCAGGAAGACACATCCATTCCTCTTTTCCTGGGCTCTGCTTCAAAAAATGAGCAGAACAATGTAGTTCACCTGGTCACGTTTCTCCTGGTACGTGACAAGAAATAGAAGTGAAGATCATGATCTGGAAGCAGATCCACTAGGAAAATCTGTGTCAGCCACATGCTTTTTCCAGCAATTGAATCTCCATAAATTATAGAGAGCTTGGCCCATAAAAACCTCAGCTGAGGAGTCTTCTCAGGACAAGAGGCAGCCTTCACAAACAGAAAGAGAGGCAGCAGCTATGTAACTTAATATTTAGCATTAATAAAAGAAATGGGCCTCTTTCTTCAGGAACACCATTCCTCAAACATTTTCCTAGTGCAAATTATGCTGATAACTAAAGGGAGAAAAGCCCTCTGCATTCCTCCCTGGTTGCAGCTATTGTCAGAGCTTGATAACACATGCCTGGGGTGCACGGGGGTGGAAGGGATAAAAAAGACACACTCCCCCCTTCCCCTGAAGCAGAGCGATTACAGATGCAGAGCTATGCCCGGGATAAGGCAACTCAGCACCACATCACAGAAATTACAAAGCCATGGCTTGAATTTCTCCTTGTCTTATCAGAGCAAAGAAATTCTCACAGACCCTTTCAGCCTCCTGAGCTGCAGAAAACGTTAGCAGTTGTTTCTACCATAGGCACCAAATAAATTCCAGAACATTCTTGACATTGAATAGGCAGATCTGACCCCTTTCATTAGCGAGCAATTTCTATTCAGCCTGTTTACAGCTACTAGAAGCCGATTCTTTCAGCAAAGACTTGGTAAGTGCCCAAAATCTGCTGCTTGGCTCTCAGTATTCCCAGCACAGTAGCACAGTTTTGGTGGGAAAGAGTCAGAAACATCGCTCAGAAGTAGCAGCAGACACCTTGTCCTTGGGGATGCTGTATACAGATCAGCCAGTTTGCTCACAGGTACCAGCTATGAAGTGCTGGCAATACAAACAAGTGACTTTAAACTCGTAACCCTGTTGGAGGCAGATCTACCCCAGCAGTTTTCCATAGGCTTCCCATCCTGCCCAGTACAAACCACAGCTCCCACTGCCCTGACCCTCCAGGCACAGTCACTACTCCTGAAAGAAAACACTTGGGCCCAACAACCAGGATAAAAGCCATTTAATCCAAGTAATAAACTCCTCTAGACATGAGACTCACACATTCACTGCAAATCACACATAAAGTGTCAATTATTCCATTCCTGCCCTGCAAAAGCCAGCTCTGCATCCCCACCCTGTGCTAGCAAGGGCCACTTTTACAGCAAATCCTTCCCCTAGGAGCAGTTTTGTGGCTCTTCCCCTTTCTTTCTATCAGGGTAGAGAGGGAAGGAACCCATCCCAAAAGCCCGGGCTGGGGGCAGCTGTGCCTGAAGAGGGGGCAGAGCTGAAGGGCAGGCAGGGGGGAACTGTTGCTGCTTAGCTTTGTTTGCATTTGGCTTCATCTAAATCCAACAGTTTTGCAAATCCCTGCCCACACACACTGATATGAGTTGCCATTGTTTAAAGCAGATTTAAGGATTTACACTAGTTTTTAACTACCTTTTATATGATTAAAGGGAAACAGAGGGGCTCCTTCTATTTAAAAGCATTCTTTTAAAATAAAAATAGATCAAACTCTTCTTAACCCAACAGCATAAGTCCTTGAGGTCATGATAAATCACAAGGCTTCTTGCACGAACCCCAGAAGGCAAAGCAGCCTAAGGTACAGCAGATTCATCTCCTAGTACAGGATGACAAAATCATCACCCAATGGATGTATTTCTATCACACAGCCTGAATACAAGAACAGCATTCCTGATTTTTCACTCTAGCACCCTCTGGAAGATATTTTAAACACATTTTCAATGCTTCTAGAGGAAATTCTTGCCTATTTCTGCCAGTCTTGCTCTGTTGCACTCCCCTTTGAGTGCACACATCCCCCCTCTCCTCCCAAATCCATACTGTCCCATCCTCAATTCCTCCTCCCAAACCTACCTTTGTCAGTCTCATGCCACTTTCACTACCACCACCCCTCCTCTGCTTTCACCATCACTCATATTTTTTAATAAAACCTTTAAAAATCAATCTGTCATAGTCTTACAGACCATATAAAAAGTTGTTCCTGCTATTCAACACTGCACTTAAAAAGCCACTTGGCTACTCAACAGTTTTGGTAGGTTTTAAGAAATCCACTTATTTAAGCCAAGAAAACATTTCACTTTGAGCTTAAGGATTTCACGACCAGTGCACACCCACAGACACACACAAGGGGCACAGAACTCCACAAGCTCTTTAAAGGGTTGTACAAGTGAGATGGAAGAGGTGCATGCCAGGATTTGTCTTCTACAGATCCAACAGTGTGATCTAAACTCCTGCAGGTTGTACACACACTTCAGTATCACTTTTCAGCAAGACTCAAGAAATTCAGCTCTGGAGAGCAGCTTTCCCATTGTTTGTGTGCAAGAATCGTGTGTGCTTTGGACACCTAAAGAACCAGAAGTACCAATCAAGTGTAATTCTGAATTTGCTTGCAACGTGACCTGCAAAAAAACAAAAGAAGTTTTCTGCATTTACACATGATGAACATCAGAGCATTAATCTGATGCAGAGAGGATAGATGTGCTTTCTAGTGATGAGAAACTCCTGCTGTAATACCCACACACACACTGTGACCTTCTGGGTACCCAGACACCAGTCTGGAAAGATGAGCACTAGCCATTCACATCACATCCTTAGAAATGAATAATCTAACTACACCAAGTCATCTTTAATTACAGGAACTTCATAAGAAGAGCCCTTTTTAGACTTCATGTTCTCAGGAGGAATGTTAATTTGTCTGTCTAATTACCACCTTGCACTTTCGCACCAGGGGAAAGCGCTATTACTGGCACTTGATAAAACAAGTTTTTACCATTTATTTGCACCCATTTCTTTCTGATAGCTTTGTGGAGAGAGTTTCTCCCCACCTTTGGAACTGAGGACCCTCCTGGGAGAGCTAGGGTCACCTAACCAGTGGGTGAGATGGTTTAAAAGGACAACTCCCCATACACAGAAACCAATCAAAATTGCTACAGACTAGAACTGAAGTATTAATGGGAAAATCTAGGGTAAGCATTCCTGCAGCTTTGTGGCTAGAGCAACTGGGAAGATTCATTAGAGACATTTTGTTGGAGAGCGCCTATTAACCAGTTATGCCTCTGCTGGCTCAGCATCGCTGTTGAGAGCCATTAGGAAACAGCAATGCTGAGCACACAGCAGCACTCACAGCACAGACAGACCCCTGGGCCTGGGGCAACCTGGAGATCCATGCTCTAGGCACAGCTGGACTTCACCAGAGTTAACCAGTTCTTAGCTAGGAAAACAAATAGTCCCCATCCAAGTACTCAGACAGAGCAGACCTGCTGCTGGTTGGAACCTCTCGCTGCTTCAGCACCCAAACAGCACCCAACAGAACTGCCTCCCAGGTCAGGCTGCTGTCAGGCAGAGGGTCACAACAGCCTTATGACCCATTAGGACAGCTGGTCTGGTTCTTCTGTTAGGTGTGACACACAGCATGCATCCAGTGGGCTAATCTTTAATCAGAACAAGCAGGAAGGCCCAGGTAGATACCAACAGTTGGAGTTAGCTTGTCAGGAGCTGCATCTGCATTCCCAGGCACAGACTGAGCACAGAGTGCCAAGAGACACTGCTTTGAGGGCACTGTGGCAACCAGCTGCTGCAGAGAAGCAGAAAACCAACCTCAGCCCTGCAGGAGAGCAGCAGCACCTGGACAGCACCTTCCTCACCATCATGGTACCAACATGCCCTTGCTCAAGCCTGCTGATTTCAGAGAGGAAATTAAACAGCTAATTAAAAAGTCAAGAAAAACCATCATCCAATGTCACTGTAGGTTCAAACAGAATCTTATGTTATGAGCCTTAGTTTTATGGTTCTACATTTAATACTTGCAGAAACAAATTGTACACCAAGGATGAGAACCCGTGGTTCAGATTTTGAGGAAGCCTAAGCAGCTTTCCAGCTTGTGGATTTGACAGTCACATAAAGTTTACCAGAATTTATGTGTTGCCTCTCCAATTTTAAATTATCTCGCACATGCTCTGGAGAAGTGCAGAATACCTCCTTCTCACCCTTTCTACAATCAAAAACAAACACAACTACCACACAGCAGCAGCTGCCTGGGTCACATTTGCTGCATAACAATAGCCAACAAGGGCCTGTAGCAGCAGCACAACTATAAATAGCATCAGCCAGAGCTTCTGTAAGAAAGGGTTAGGACCACAGCTCCCTCAGTGGATTGGAATGGATGCAGCTGAAGTTCTTAAGATCACTAAAATAAAGGTGAATGAGGCTGAGATTTCTTCTTTACAAGTTGTTCTGTGGTTTGCCTTTCCACCCCAGGCACCTATTTGCAGTCAGCAAAAAGTGTGAGAGAGCTCCTTGCAAACACAGCAATACTGGCTGGTACACCAGGTCTCCTCCTCAGCCCCTGCTTCTACAGGCAAACCCACCCCCAGCTGCTAAACTCAGCACAGAATGCCTGCTCTGCACTGTTTGTTCCAACAATCCAAGGCTTTGCTGTTCTCAAGTGCCTCGAAAGAGCAAACACAAATGCATCAGCAGCACAGTCTGGCTCCTGAGCAGCTGAGCCTGGCCTTCAAGGAACACCTCACCTCCAGAGGGACCTCACAGCACAACCACCACCTATCAGCAGGATAATGCAAAAAGTGAAGCACAAAGCACTGCCAAATGCAATCATCTCATCGCTCCCTCCTCTGGCTAGGGGACTGCTCCCAGACCCTGCCAGACTCGCAGAGGGGCAGCTGAGACCACCTGGAGTCTCGGGCAAGAATAGATGGTGTTGGAACTGGAAAGAAATGCAAATTGGAAAGTGCTCAATATAGGGCACACATCCAGAGGATTCATTCTGCCCAAGTCAAAACAAGATCAGAGGCTCCTTCCGTCCACATCTGCAAACACGTCCCTGCTTTCAGATGCCACAGCATTCGCTTTCTAGGAAATGATCTTTTAAATTCTCCTGCACACATTCTCTGCTAACTACTGATTTTTTCTTGGTTTTCAGCAATCCTTCTTTCCACCTCACCTCCAAAAGCTTCTATTGCTCAGTCATAACAGGAAACACTGCTGACCCTGACACCATTACTAGCAGCCCTTGGGGATGGCACGTTAGTGCAGATAACGAAATGCACGGAGTCTTACACAGGATACAAAATCTGAACATTCCCTCCAGTAGAACACCAATCCTTGCAAGCCCAGAAGAATCATATGTGACTTTCTTCCTAATCTACTCTCCCACACATAGTGATTCTTTCTGGACACCAGGTTCTGAGAAATCTGCATTTAGACCTGATAAATATTTCAGCTGTATCCATCCTGTTTAAACGATAAACTCCCAAGGACAGAGGGGCCTTGATTTATCACTTGAGAAGTATCAAAGAGCAGGACATTAACTATTCCTTTTCACATTGCTCAAACCACCAGGCAGCACTGCAAGTGGTAGAAAGGAAGGAAATATATTACAGACATTCAAAAACATACATATATCAGGTAGAAAGAGGGCTTATTGCCAATATTCACATATATTACAAAATTCACAATATTCCACAGCCTTTCTGTAGTAATAGTAATAATAAGCAAGAGTCCCATTTAATTTTCTGTGTCTTGTTACTTCTGTTTGCTGGTAGATCTCACAGTAAGTGTCCTGTTATACTTTTAATATATGTATATATTTGTCTCAAGAATTTTAGGAAGTGAGCAATGTTATTATGCTATTTTCCAGTTAGAATAGCATGTCCAGATTCAGCCAGCAATCCACTGTAAAGCTGATGTTGAACCTCAGCATTTCCATGCAGGATCTTATCCCCCTGTTAAATTCCCTTCTAGAAGTGACAAATTTCTTTTCTTTCTCTTTGCTCACTGGATAAAATAGTACCTTGGCTGCTAGTGACCCAGCTCAGACCCTATTTATCCTTGCTGACATGCACAAGTGACTTCTGGCATCAGAAAAATTCAACTTGGGACTAGCTCTGCTTCCAGAGAGAACGCTGCTGGTACAGCACGTTCACACCAAAGACCTTCCTCTGCCAGGTTGTGAAGGCCCACGGATATCAGAAAGTAGCTGATGGAGAACTGGCCAATCTGCCACTCCCAGCCTGATTTTTGGAAGCAGAGGCAGAGCATTTGAAGTGTGAGGATGTGAGACAGGGCCCAGCAGAGGAGGGGGAAGCCATACCTGCAGACGAGGGTGGCGATGATGACGCACCAGGCCGTGCAGCAGCAGTCAGCATTGAGGTGCTCCTCGCTCTTGCGGTGGCGGCAGCACAGCCAGAAGGAGTAGAACAGCAGGAAGAGCAGGTCCAGAGCCAGGCAGGAGAGAGCAATGCCACCCAACAGCAGCAGGGCCTGCAGGAACAGAGATGGGGGTCACATCTGAGGTCAACCAGGGATGTTTGAGGGCTCGGCAAAGGCATACCTTGAAAACAAGTCATTTTGTGTGTTTGGTGCATCTGGAGAATACAAACAGGTGATTTTTCTGTCTCACTTGCCCCCCTCTCTCCGTCCCACTCAACAAAACCACATTCTGTACCTCAGCAGTAAATAGCTGAGCTGTTTTGTCTGTCCCAGTCTGCAAACAGCCAAAGTTAATCAGAGGGTTTCCTCTTTACTACTGATCACAGGTCAGCAGATTTAGAGAGCAAAAATAACAATAAAAAAAAAATCGTTCAGCCAGCTGCCTCTATCTGAACAGTTTTTTAATCTTCATGAATAAATATGCAGGCTTATTCATTAGAAATCCAAGTGCATGAGTGGGTTTGAAAGGGGGTGGAATTTATTATTATACATGCATGAGATTAATTTTTTTAAAAATCAATCTCCATGCAATGTTTCTGTTCAAGGTAGACCTAGAACAAATGCTAAACCTCTCCATATACCATCCACATATATAGGTACAACAAACATGGATGCTGCAGACACACTTGAAGCAGTCACAAGTTGAGTTAGTGTGAATTATACCTATTTCTAGTCATGTTCCTGGGAGGAAAGGGAGGTTGTAAGTTTAACTCCCTTCCAATTTATTTTTATTTGAAAAATCCTGCCTAAAATTCAAAAAAGCAAACCAGTTTTGTTAAATAAAATAAAATTTTAAAAAATCCATTCCAACACCATATCTAGCCACATTTTCCCACCTGCATAAATCAAGCAAAAAGATGCAATTTTATCCTTAAGGGTTTTTTTTTATAAATCCTTGTTAGTGGTGACAAATGCCAACTTACTAGTAATTATTTAAATATCTGGAAAGAGCCCAAGTAACTTGCTGCTGCCCCAGTATTGGGAATGCAGACATAGAGGAGTATCAGCTAACCTAGAACAAAGGCTTGGGTTTTCAAAACAGTATGTCTTTTCCTCCCCGTGTAGAAATTCCTTAAAGAACATTTATACGCTTCCTCCTGATTGAAACAATATCGAAACAATAACTTCCTTCTGATCACAAGGAATACAACAAAGAATGCTGAGATTAAAGTAAAGAACTTTCACAACTGGTGACTGTTTCTAACAGAGTCTGGTAGGAACTTGCTCTTTGGAGGCTTTTCTTTCCCCTCTTCCCCCCTGCTCTGCTCCACAGGTATTCCCTGCTGAGTGATTATCCTGGCAAACAAACCACACCAAGGTCCTTCCCAGCCAAGAAACGTCAGCCACACATAACGAGGTGCACACCAGTTAAACCCAAGTGCTGTACCACAGATGCTCCACGTAGCCCCTTGCTCTTGGCTTTTCCCAGCCTTTAGAAACCCTCCCAAAGCCCACGGAGCGCCCCGGCACGGGGGGAGCTCACAGGTGCTGCTTCCCCAAACTAAAGAGCAGAACTCAGCCCCGTTGTGCCAAGTGAACTCTGGGATCTCTACCAGCAAGCAGAGGGGGTGGAAGGGAAAAAGCCCAGTCCCCCTTTCCCATGCTTTCTCCAGATGGTGTGAGCACTGCTGGAGCTCCTGAGCAGAAAGGGGCCTCCGAGAGGGAAGCTGAGCTCGGAGCCCCACGTCCCCCCATTTCTGAAACCTTGCCACGAATGAGCACTCCATGCTAATTTAACTAACACATTTGGCATACCAAAGCTCCTCAGGGATATTCTTTATTTTTTAAACATGTCAGGCTGCTGTAAGGCGAAGCTTTCCTGCCCTGCTCGCCTGCATTTCTTTCTTCACACCCGCAGCCCTCCTGCACATGTTAAAAGGCATTAATGCTGGAAAGACAAACTCAGCTGAAAACATCCTTCCAGCAAATCTTCTATCAGCAAAAAATCCACACTGCAGCTCCAGATGTAGGGGAACCGCCCCCATTGAAAGGAAATAAAAGGAAATACTAAAAAAAAAAAAAAAAAAAAAAAAAATGGATATTAGATTGCCAACCAAGCAACCTGAAGTCCTTGCTTCCTTGAAGGGACACTTAATACATGCTTTAAATTTGCATCTGGCCAAAAGGACTTGGCTGGCCACTATACCACAATCTGCATTTCATCTTCCAGAGAATATTTGTTTTCCATTAATGGATATGTGCCATGACAAGTGAAATCATCCAGCAGAGCAGTTATTAATCTTTCTGACTGATGAGTCAGTTTAGGACCCAGGGACTGGCTGGCAGTGAAAGCCTGGTCACAACCAAAGATATTCCTCTGCTTGCTTGTCAGGATTAAATGACAGTATTTAAAAAAGGGGGGTTGAGGCTGGATAAACCCTTAGACACTCTATCCTGCACCAGTAAATCTGGGACTCGGTTATCCAAGGCCACATTATCCCAAGTAAATGTAAAATTATGCACTGGGCCTTTTGCCACAAAAGAGCATCAATTTGTCTTCGAACATTTGCTGAGCTATCAGAACCTTTAGAGTAAATGATGCATGAACTGCCCTTACAGGAAAATGGAGACAACTTGGAGGAACAGCATTTTACCACTGCTCTGACACTAATGGCAGAAGTGGAGACAGGGCAGTCCCTGAAAATGAGAGTAAATCCAAGTGGTATACACCAGACTAGCAGGAGACGAAGCTACAGTGTCAGAAAACACTTTCAAAATAAAAGCTGCACACAGGGAAGGAACCACAGGAGCATTGCTAGCTTGGAAAGGCACCATGGAACCTGAAAGCACTCAGTGTTGTGCAGGGATGGTGCTGTAATGTTAACAGCTCCCCCAGCTCCAGGGTGGTTGCCAGGATTTGTGGTACTTACCACCTCCATGGGAGTATGGAGCCAAAAAAAGGGCAGAAAACATCTAGAGCCTCATGTAGAGAAAGGAGAAACACAGAGCACAGCAAAAATATCCCCCACAAAGCCCCCCAGGGGCTGGTCAGCTCTTCCACCTGGTATGGTGTTGATATCATCCCTAAGGGCTTAGATGCAGCTCAACATTCAGTTTGCTCAACCCTTGCTCTCCAAGACCCTGCCTTATGTTACTGGAGATCAAATAAACCCAGATACAGCCTTGTCTGCTGGATGAAAAATCCCCATATGAAACAGCTACTTTCAGCTTGCAAATTCCAAAAGGTGATCCACACTGTTACCTGAATATATCTATGGACTGTGGTCCTGGAAGGTTGATTTTAGCTGCTGAAACTGCACTTAAGGGAGGTATATTTCATTCTATCCAACAGATGAAGTCACAAAGAGATCGACAAGAAAAGGGATATACAAGATGAATTTATTTCCTTAGAAAGGGGGAAAGCCTAAATAAAGCCACAAAGCACCACAGTGCAGGATGCAAACTCTGGGTTGCAGTCATGTTAAATGTCAAGGTTTACCACTGCATTAAATGTTGTTTGCTCATCACCTGACTTTACAGAGAGGTGTTGGCTTAGTGACTCTTATTCGCACCACCACGTCCCCTCTGCCATGAAGATTATTTGGCACAAAATGTCCTGGCAGCAGAAGAGATTTAAGTAGTTAATTCTCTACACACAAGGACTCAGAACAATCCAGGTGTTTATCAGTTACACGTTTTACCAACCTCAATTTATCCAACTTCCAATTACCACATTCTTTCAACCTTAACTGCAGCAACAGCAGCATGGAATAGTGAGAAGCTCTTCACATGGAATAGACGATTGCTGTTTTACTACCAGTTGGAAAGTCTACCAAAACTCCTTAAGAAACTTGAGAGCAAAGCTGAAGCATTCAGGTGATTCCTGAGAAGCGCTGTAGTTTCATTTTTCATTTTCCATCAATGATTTTAAAGGTATTTCATCTTCAAACTTGATAATTTCAGCCCACAGAACAAAAAGAGCTACAGCTTTTGAGCACCTCAAGAACACAGCTGTCTTAATCATTGCCAGATTGAGAATGGTTTACCTTAAAGTTAGCTTTTGCCAAAAGAAAGCTTTCCATTGAATCTGCAGCTAGTATTCTTTATGTATTTCCATGCAGCGACTTGAGACAGTGATAATAAAACAGAGAGAAGAGGTTAAAGGAGTGTGGGAAGAGAAAAACGTTCACCCAGAAGAACAAATGAAGCAACCTGGGCTGCTGCCAAAGGAGCACTCATCTCTATTTATTCCATGAAGGACGGAAGTCATCTTAGCAAGAAAAGAAACTGCTGTGGGATAGTGTCATGCCTACACTACTTCCTACATCATTTTTTTTTCCTTCCAGTCTTCAGGACATCTCTCTAAAAAGCTTATGTACTCACAGATGATAAGTAGCTATGTTCTACCAAGCTAACTGATTTTTTAAAATTTTTAAATTTTTTTAATGCTGGCAAAACAAGGAACACTCTGACCTCCTCATCAACTTGTTCTGAACGCACTGTGTGTTCAGAGACTTGAATTTCAGTACTTAAAAAATGCTGTACGAGGTGTTTGTTGAGATATTTGAGTGTCTGGGGATGTCACTCATCCCACAGCCCCTACAGAAGGATAGGGAACACAGCCAACCATGGACTGGCCCATGTAAGGTGGGGGGAGGATGTGGAAAGCACAGCTGATGTCAGCTCTAAAGCATCCCCATCTCCTCACTGGGGACAGGCCTTCCCAGGCCAATTACTGTGCTCAGCACTGTGCAGGAGCAAAGCTGGGCAGGAAATGTGCTGTGGAAGAGGCTTTTCCCACGGTACTGAGATGAATTCTCTTCCATGAGGGATCCCTCTGCAACAGGGAAGAGCACCATGGAAACAGAGAACAGGTTCCACCATCTCATCCCCTTCTACAGACACCTCCCAGAGAAAGCACTCTGGTAAGGGAGGTGCAGGAGATTGCAGATATATTTAGGGCAAGTCCACACTGGAGCAAGCAATATAGGCCAACACTTTGCCTTCAGCTTTTTTTGGCTATTGGCTTTCCTTTCCGGAAAGCAGGAAATGCCAAGGACTGTGTCATTCTATTTTTTTCCTGGTTTTTTTTTTTTTTTTTAAATACCTTAAGACTATGCAGCAGACACATTAGAATAAAAACAGATCTGCAACTGAAACCTGTCTTAGCATGACTCCATTGCTCAATTCCATTTACCAAGTTGAGTAAATGAACAGGCGAGTTTCCCCAACACTGCAAAGTTCTCTACATCTCTACATAGGCACAGGCATTATATAGTTAATTGGTATTAGAGCTGTGAACTAAAGCCACTTTAATTACAAATGAGTGTTCACACAGGGTTTTAATGTAGTTTAACCTGAATGGCCTTAATTCAGTGTAGTTTAATTCACTTTAGTGAATTTAAAGTGGTTTTACTAATCTGTTTTGAATTTATTCCTCCAGTTAATTCAGATTAATTTCTCAAGTGTAAGCAACAACTAAGAACAAGGCTAGGTTGATTAAAGATTCATCATAATTTCCTCCATACTAACACTGTGACCCCTTATTTCATAATTAAAGACTTTCAACTCTGCCTTTATATTTGGTCCAATTCACAGAAGCAAGCAGTGTAGAGGCCAAAAAGACACAACTTGCTGATCCTTGGCTTATTGCAGCAACCAGCTCCATATAATCACTGCTGGGTTTTGAGAGCTGTGGCTGAATAATACACAGCTCAGGTATGTCTGCACAACTCAGCTTTCACAGTTTACGTGAGGGCAGGTGCTAGAATTCACCAGATCAACTCATATCACACACCAAAGAGAGATGGAAAGCAGAGTAGAAAGGATTTGCTTAACAATTGGGCTGGACATTTTTTCCTGCCCATGAATGCAGATCTAAGCTGTGCTAATCAGCAGTGAACACTGGCATCCTATTGGGTTGAAGTCAAATAACAATCCATTTATTCCCTTAGCTGTTACCAACTCAGCAATCTCCATCTTACACAGCAAGGAAACGTTCCCAGAGGTAAGGGGGTCCTCTAAATTGGATGTTCTTATCCCTATTTCTCCATAGTGCTGGCAGAAAGCCTCTCTGCACTACAGCAATGAAAAGAATGAGACACTCACCAAACTCAGTTTCCACTGACAGGTCCCCACAGACTAAATCTTTATTAAATGAGGCTTAGCTCAGAACTGGCAGCTTGTCAAATGAGCATTCTCGCTGAAAAGGCGGATTTCCTTTCTGGGGATTCTGCAAATTCCCTTGCAGGACTCTAAAAAACCCACCACCACGGATGCATCAGTGTTCATGCAGGTCTTTGCCCCAAATCCCAGACCAGCAAAACGTGTAAGGAGTCCTCATAGGAACACGCATTCAGCTTTAAAAGTTATTTCTTCCTAATATACCCAGCTGGACAAAGTTACAGCCATTAGTTAATTTTGTTAAAAGGCAATAATCAGATAATTATTTGGGATATTGAGGTGAAGGGCAGCAAAAGGGTAGCTGGAGGAATTTGGCAGGTCTCCTGCACCACTCACATCCACACTCAGCTTGCCCAGCTCACCCATGGCAGATCCACACAATTCCACCAGACATTCCTTTCCCACAGCAGATTAGCTCACACATTCCCACCCAACAGCAGCTCCTCTACTCGAGGTGTTTTAGAAGCCACTTGATTTCCTTGGTTAGAAAACTGTATCATCCATTAACGCCTTAAAACACAGGCTCCTTGCAAGGTAATTTTCCAGCAAACTGGATAATGGAAAGAAATGCCATACTATAAAGGAAGTATGAATTTAATGCTCCTACAACTCAGGGCTAAGCAAGCACTGCCTGTATTGCCTGGCTCGTGCTCAAGTGCTGTATGAATTCCCACACCAAGACAATTCCCCAGCCCCAACCCTCCAGCAGGAGCTCAGCTGTGCTCCTGCAGGCCTGGAATTCCCTGAAGGGAAGATGTGGCACTGCCTGCAGGCAGGGGACCTGGGCACAGTTGCAGAGCCCAGCACATGAGTGAGGCAGCACTGGTGTGTTTAAAAAAACAAAACAAACAAAAAACCAAAAAAACAAAAACAAAAAACAAAACAAAAAAAGAAACAGGAAACGTTTAGGCCTGAAGCCCAGTGATTTAATCCAATTTCCGTCCTTTTTTCCCTTCCCCCTCCTACAATGTGCACTCTCAGAGACAATATACTTCATTTAGAGAGGAAAAACATGATCTCTCCTAAGTGCCTGTCCTTACACTCTATCAAGCCAAGTGCTGGGACACTGCTTTTTTTCAGTCTATGATGGCCATTCATGCTCTGGCACAGACAGCAGCCTCAAGGATTTTCTTCCAAGACTCAAGGATTTTCTTCCAAGACCCCAGCTGTACAGCCTCTGTGCTTTACTCCATGTTAGCTGTTCTTCAGCTATTGCTGGTCCTCATTAGATTTGGGTTTCAAACCCAAGTGTTCATCCTGGCCCTGTGAATTTTAAGAATTTGCCACAAAGATTTGGCCTTCCAGTAGAGGTAATTACATGCATCATCTACAAGTCTCCCATTCTTTTGCAGAACCCAAACCCTTTCCAGGAGACGTGGCACCAGTACAGATTAAATGCAGTATTTAGGCTTACAGCAACTTCTTGATCTTCTTAATCACCTCTTCTTAAACCAACCAAATCTGATCTGATCAGCACTACAGAGTTTGAAGACACTGAGCCCAGTTCTCGGCTCTGATGTCCTGGCAGGGGGGTCACTGCCAGTCACCAGTATTTTGCCATTTCTGTTGGGGAGAGGATAAACAAGGCACTGGGGAGGGAGAGGAAAGACCACAGAAATGAGCAGAGCCAAAGTGGAACAGAAAACAAATACTTGTCCCAGCTGTGGAAACTTTCCCCAACCCAACAACAGGGTTAGCCCATGCCCATCAGCAGGAATGGCAGTGTTTCCATGAGCATGACTGCTGTAGATAATGTGGTTCTGCTCCCTTCTGCCATTATTTTGCATTATTTTGAACTTGCTGGTTTGTCTTCAGGCACCATTTTAATCCCATTTATGTCTTGAGAGTTTTGGCACTGAGCATCTACAGCTGCATGCTATAAACTCGAGCATAACATTTGCTGCACTAAACCACAAAAGTTATACAGAATAACAGAGAGAGAATCCAAATTGGAATGGAAACTCTTAACATCGAATTGTTACTAATGTTAGACTTGAAAGGCAACTTAATGTTGCCTTTTTTTAATGTATACAGCTTGTTCCATATCATTAGCACAATGAAGAGGTCTTTTTCTGAACTGCAGCTATTAGGAAAATGTCTAAGTGAGAAACTCTAGCACACACTTTGGCATGTGAAGGCACCCAAGTTTAAAAAAAATTAATTTTAATTAGAAGGAAAAGAGGTACTTTCTAGCAAAGATTACAAGTCCACTGCAAATGGCTTCATAAACTGCTTTTATTAGCATTGAATGGACAGGAAGGTAAAGCAGCTATAATTGGGCTTCTGCATTTGTGTGTCAGTGATGGCAATGGGTCATTTTAGTGTTCTCAGGTGTCTCTGGCAGGGAGATCCACATCCAGTTTGTGTTCAGTTTGCAACCTGAAGTCAACCTCCAGAATAAGGAGCGAGAACTTTTGGAACAACATGAAAATAACCAACAGGAAAACAACAGAGCACTGAGTTTCCATAATATTTACCCTATCCATCTTCACTGGCATTTGCCTACGCAAGTGAAGCAGGTCAAAAGGCTGTTTACACAGCAAAAACTGAGTGCAGCTCATAATGCACCATAAGCCTGCTACAGGGTGAGAGAAACAGCTCTCCTGATAGCATTAGCAACACAGCCTGGTGTGGCTGCCCCGAGGGCTGACCTCAGGGAGGGGACAAAGAACAAAATCAAAGGCACACTGCCCTACATCTTCAGAAAGTCACTGCCCACTGTGCTACAGCCAGCAGCACACATGACATCTTCCTTAAAATAATTTGTATTTGAAGCCAGCTTCAATGCACTATGTCTGTCATGTGGAGAGGCCATGGAGAGCTGGGAAGGGGCAATATCCCATAGGGACAGCTTCTGTGAGCTGGGGAAGGGAGAACAGAGACCTCTGACCCATCTATTGACTTGGACCTGCACTGGTCTCCTTGCCCAAACAATGCAAACGTGCCATTTAACTGCCAGAGACAAACAGGTGCCATGCTTCTCACTATAAATTCACTCCAAACTGCCTCTTTCAAGACTACTACAGTCAGAGGCCAAGAAAGAAATAATTTTTTTAAAAACAGGGGAAAGAAAGGGAGGAAATCTCCTCCTTCAACTTAAAACTCTACCTTTCCTTCTCACAAAAGAGGCTACTTCATGTGCAGGAAGCATTTCGATATCAACTCTTCTTTAGTTTTATTTTGAGGTTGAGTTGCCTTTTTTCTTTTTCTTTCTTTAAAGAAGAAAAAAGCTCTCAAGAAAACCCTCAGGGACAAAGACTACCAATATTCACTATTGAGAACCTTCAAACCCATGAAAAAAAAAATACCAAAAAGGGACTAACAGAGGAAGCAGATTAAAAAAAAAAACAACTTCCCAAGCTAGCCAAGACCCACCACAGTCACAGCTGGAGCCCGTGTTTCTGCACCACTGACAACACTGTGAGTGTCATTAACCACTTCTCTTCAGCCTGTGCAAAGGAGGCTAGGGAGCTAAGAAAGGCCTCCTGCAGGCTCCTGGCCAAATGTGAGAAGGGATTAGGGCTTCCTCAGGCTGCTGCCCTGAAGGGAAATGCAATCTGAATAGGGAGTTTTCTTTGCAGCTCTTCCCACCAGCAGTGCAGAGCTGCAGATGCTCCTCTCAGCAACCACAGTCAAGTTCCCCCTCAAGAGCAGCATTCTGGTGAGTGGTCACTGCCTCACCCCTCTGCTTCTGCTCCCTAGCATCATCCTGATAAAAGGGGAGTACACACTTTTAAAATTCACCTCCTGAATGCCATTCCTGAGTGAACAGGGGCACAGCTAACAGTGGATGCAGTTATAGATTAAAACCCTTACAATTGCAAGGCAAATCTGATGCCCCCACACATTTTCACAGGGCATCAATCTCACTCTATGGTTCTGTTCTGAGCAGCTCTTCTTGCAGTTTCTTCATTTCCCCACGGGGCTGGGGGAAGAGGGGAAACTGTCTCCTTTCAATTGTTTCAAAGCTGTTTAACTCTCTTAGGGTTTGCCTGCAAAGCTGAAAGCTGTCATGGGCCACTGGTCTAAAAGAATTTAAAGTACTTGGGTTTATATCAACTATTTAAAGAAATACACCTCACTTTTAGCTTCCTTTACCACCAGGTTTGGGAATATGTAGGACACAGGGCTATTTGGCTGTAATAGAGGTTACATCAGTTAAAAGGAGGAGGTGTTTGCCCCACTGTGTCCTAATAGGATTTTTCATTAGTTGCTTTGCTTTCCCATGACATACACATCATATCCACTAGAAATCAATGCATTTTATAGGTAATTTAATACACACACAGCCTGCCTTCAGAGATCCTTTTATCCTGCTCATGAGATCAGTGCTGGTGGGATTCCTCGAGTTCCTGTACTGATATTCATTCATTCAGCAATTCTTCTGAACCACAAAGATTGATTTTTCAGGAAAGTTCCCAGAGTTCTCTTAGAGGTTCTGCCTGCACTTATGTCATGGCTATATTTAAAGAAGGAATCCCGCTAAAGTGGTTTATAACGTGCTCTGGCAGGACAGTACAGACAGAGCTAAATCCTATTAAGCTACTTAAGTTGCTTTCCCCCTCTGAAGTCATCTGTCAAATGCTGGTTCTAGACAGAACAGCCAACTATCAAACTAGCTTATCAAGAATCATGCTTAAAACACCAGTCAAAACTACAAAATGCAATCATCACACATGAGGAAGAGAAACTGGGGCAGTGTGCTGTTCCAGCAACCTCCTGGGATCCCAGAGGGTGGAGAAGGCTGGTGATTAGCTTTTCATTACAGTTAGATTGTAACCCACTTGCACACCACTGGACCTTATTAAAGAGAAAATAAGAATGGCTGTGTCTTTAATGTTAGCCTTGACTCTTCTGAAAGGACTGTATAGACAATACATGAATGTGAAGCACACTTGTAAAATAGAGATCACACTAACAGGGCAGGAGGGGGTACCTGGGAAAACAAAGCACCATTCAGCCTTAACTCAGCACCCCACAGAGAAAGGGGAAAGCAGCATTCATGGCTATTTCATCTCCTTTCCCAGTAACTCAAAAGTAGGCACCACAGAGTCCTGAAAGGTTAATTCCCATAAATGTTAAATGCCTACATTTAAAGCCCCAGCTTTATAGCATTCACTCCACTGTGTCAACACATCACTGCTGCTGTGACAACGTGTTACTGAGGTTTCAGAGACAAACCTCAATTCCACACATTCCATACAATAGAAAACAATAGGCTGGAAAAGACCTCTGGAGGTCACTGTAGTGTAACCTGCTGCTTAAAGTAGGGCTAATTTAATAGATGGGGTTGCTCAGAGTCTTGCCTGGGCAGGTTTTGAGTTGCCTCAGCCCCTGCTCCACCACTATAAAGAAAAATGCTCATAAGTGATTTCATCCATGTTCCATTTCCCATTTCAGCCTGAGGTTGATGATGCTTTTCCTTTTGCTGGGCACCTCTGGGAAGAGCCTGGAACCATCTTCTCCAATTCCTCCTTCAGTAATGCAAAGGCTACCCACAGATCTGTCATTTCTCCTTTTCCTCTCCAGGCTGAGAGATCCCAAGTATCCCAGCCTCCCTGCCCATCTCAGACTCTGCCCATCTCAGTGGCCTTCCCCAGCTTATGCTCCAGCTCATCAGCACCTCTCCTGCACCCCAAGCCATGAGGCAGTTATGCAGCATTTATGTTGCCACACAACTGGAAGAGAGTCCATGCATGTGAAACAGCTGATGAACCCATTTTAGGGCTACTTTCAGCTTGCTTATAGGGCTGGGCAAAGCACAAGCTCTTAGAGTTTGGGTTTGCCTGCAGCTGCACATCCCACCCCACCTGACACGGTCAGCAAGCACCAAGAGGTGACAGATTTCCCCCACGCTGAGCAGTCGCTCTGCAGGCGTGAGGAACGCAGCAAGCGCCCTCAGAGTCTGAGAGAGACTCAACAGTGTGCATGTTATTCCTCAAAACAACACAATGAGACAGCTGAGGGGAGGGAAGAGGAAAGGTAGGGAGAGGGGAAAAGCAGCAATAGAGAAGTTACATGCTTCAGACTGAAAACAAGGCACCTCGGGAGTTATTGGTGAGCCCAACTGCACGGATGCTCCTGAATCCCATTGGCTGCTGCCTTCCAGAGCTGCACAGCAACGAGCCCGGGAGGTGGGAGGCTGCCAGCTCGCATGAGAGCTCCCTGCTCAACCCCTCCTCTGCATCCCCAGAGCCCGGCCAGCACCGCCCTGCTCCCGCTCATCCTGCCCAGCTCAGCCCAGTATCGATTGCCTGTCCCAAACCAGGGTCACTCAGGGAGACAGCCAAAGGAGACAGGACCTTGGTGAAACAAATGAGCAGCCACACCAAGTTATCACAACAAGAATACAGGATAATCACGCGCTCTGTCTTCGTCCACAGCTCGGGGTTTCCTTGACGAGCAGGAAAGCAGAACTGCAGAAATAAGGAGGGTGGAGGGGAAGGGGTAAGATGTGCAGCTGTGCTTGTGCCTGACACAGCTCAGAGAAGTGCTGACACCCGAAAGGAATTAATACTCCTCAAAGGCAGCACGACAGCACAAGTGCTGCTTCTGTAGGTGTTCCACTCCACTAATTTAGGAAAGTGAGGGAACAAGTCATCTCTACAGAGAAAGCTATCGACCCTCAGCTTCCCTAAGAAAGGGCTCCAATCCCAGGGTTCCAGACCACATCAAAGTTTACAACAGAAGATCAGAATTCTCAAGAACAAGCAGGAGAGAGCACAGAAACTGACATCATGTGGGAGAGCAACTGATCCAGCTGCTGGGCTCACCACCACTGCAGCCACAGAGCAGGTCAGGAAGCCTGCTAGGGATGTGGAGGAGCAAAGATAATTCTGGTGCCTGAGCACCAACAGCTCACAACAGGAGAGCTTGTTACAGATTCCCTCTTGCACAACCTATACCAAATCCCCAATAGGTCCAAGCAAAGATTATTCTAAGACACAGAACTTGAATGCAATGATTTTCAGGCTCTAGCACAAGAAATGTCTCAAATTCTCTCCATCCAGACCCCAAGTCATTATCCTCCAGGAACACTTAGAGCCAAGAAAAGAATGAACTCCTCTGCCCTATTTCCCAGCCTGTGCAGGAGTAGCTCATCTTCTGAGCAGTCACTATTGATCAGGTGCATCTTCTCAGATAGTGGAGTCCCACAGTGCTCACCCTGAGCTCAGTGACCTGGGGAGGGGGAAGCAGCAGCACCTCTCCTTTTTTCCATTACATAACTGTACTTACAGCAATTGTTTATGCAGCCAGGAACACCTACCTGCTTCCTACTATTTATAAACCAAAAGCCAAACCACTGCAGAAACAACTGTGTTTTGTGTCACTGCCTACCCTAAATTGCCTGCCCCTCAGCTGGTCAAACAGCACCAAGGCAGATAAAAGCCATGAAGTCAAATTGATAAGCTTGGCTCCTGACAAACCAACTCTGCACTGAAATAGGAGGCCCTGAAGCAACCCATGCTGCCAGCTCTGCTGGGGATAGAACAAAGAGCAGATTTAATATCTTAAAGACAAACCTCACAGATTTCCTGCATGCAAACATACACACACCCATTGCTGCTATGGTTGTCTCAAACAGGGAAAAGCTCCAAGAAATACAGCACCTTCATACACTTTCTCATCAGAGAAGAGTAGATCCTGCCACCCTACTAAAACAATTTAAAAGTTTTTAGGGACTAAGTACACAAACTCATTCCAAAATCTGTCACATCCATGGTTGGTTGCTTTGAGCAAAACTACTTGTAAAGACATTTGACAAGCAGACAGCTAAATATTAGATTTCTTTATTACTAGCCAAAAAGGTCTGTAATCATTTATACGGGCACAGTTCTCAAGACTATAAATTACTGTTATTTCTGAATCAACTTACTTTTACTTCAACAAGAAAAAAAAAAAAGAGGCAAAAAACATAGTTTTAATAAGTGAGATCTCCCCACATTTGACAAAGCACTACTTTCCTCATTAACAGCTGCTGCCACATATGAAGGTGCCAGACTTTTTTCTTTCTCTTCCAACATCACAGCTGAACACTTAGAAATAGAAGAAAAACAAGAAAGCCACCATGAAAAGTTGTGACAATTGAGCCTGTGATGGGTAGCATGGCTCTCCCTGGGCTCAAGCAATCACTCACCATATCACTGGTGTGGTCTCTGAGCTGGAGACAACGCCACTCTCACTAGAACAGCCAGGAAAAGGAAACAGCAGGTAGCACAGCTGCTTCCAAAACCTGTCGTTTACCCCATCCACAGAGGGAAGATATTCAGGTTTTCCTCTGTTTTCTTCTCTTACAAAAAAAGGCTGTAAATTCCTATGTCCTCAAGTGAGACTGACTTTGACATCCACTACACAAATACCAAAACGTGTTGTTTAGGTGAACTACCCAGAGGTCATCATCTCCCATCTGACCTGCTGGAGCAGCGAAGCACAGCAGACACAGCTCCACACTAACAAGCAAGGCTATTTCTGCTGCTGTGCTTGATGATCAAAGCTTTTCCCTAAAATAACATCTCAGGGTCTCCAAGTTCAGTTGGGTAACAGCTAAGATGGGAGGAAAACCCTTCTCTTTCAGGATGTTTAAGATGGAAGCAAACACCCCACAAGTTTTGTGTTATACTGATGCACAGCAGCAAGAACGCCTTATTAAACCTGCAACTAACTTAATCAAGGAATTCTAATATTCATAACTGAACTTAAAAGCACTACCCTCTGGGATACCAGAGAATTTCCCCTCAAAGACTGCTCACCTCATTGACAGTCATGTTGCTTTTCATAATCTTGTTCACAAATTCAATCAAGCTCCAGATAAAATCTAATCAAGTTGGACAAGCTGAATTGCAAGGGCTGTCGTTTCAAGTCCTTTAACGGGAGGTCAGCTCAAAGTAAGCCTCTGATGTCCCAGGACTTGAGCAGGATTATTTCATGTAGTTCATTGCTGTAGGCACCAAAGATCATTTTAGCTCCCCAAACTATTTTTAATGCTCACTCTAGTGGAGCATTTGATCTCTAGACAAGCTAGGTTTAGTCTTCAGACTTTTTTGCTTAAATCCTCAGTGATTTCTCCAGGCACAAAAGTGGCTCTCTCAGGTACAGAAAAGAACAGCTATTCACAAAACTTCATTATTTTATAATTGCTCTTCAACTGAAGTTTGTCCTTCTGGAAAACATCACCATCCCTGCTAGCCTGAAGATACTGACCATTTCAGAGCAAATATAAAAGCACCCAGACTGCCAGGGCAAAGCATTAAGGAAGACCTCATCATTCACATTTAAGACATGCTGGTCACTTCAGTCTGCCCTCTGGAGATACTCTTTACCTTTTCCCCTCAAATAAAAACCCAAAATTTAAGCCATAGTCAAGATTTAGATCCTTTGGCTACTCCCCAGCAAACTAGGAAAAATTTACTCCCACAAAAATTAAATGAGAGCAGAAGATTAAAATAATTTTATAATTACTCAATCCAGACAAAAAGATTCAAAGGCATGACTATAACTTATGATCTTGAAAATAAAACCCTCTACTCTTTTGAATGCATACTGATATTGTAAGAAAAAAAAAAAAATGGTTCAAGTGGTTCTTGGTTCTAAAGTTAACTTTAAATTCCATCCATGGAGCCTGGGAATCACTGGATAACACTTAAATACCATACATGACCAGTGTGGCATTGCAAACCAATGTGACCAGGGTTAAAGCATGTCCAGCCATATCCCACGTGTGGTTGTCACCTGACTGCCTTCCTTCTGTTCACCAAGCATGTAAAAAACCTTATTCCAACTAAAAGATCTGATGCAGATCCAAGGCAACTCTCTCTATGAAAGTGGTGTTGATGAAAAAAAATGCGTTCACAACAATATTGCTCACAAACTTTATTATAACTAAAATCTTATGAGAACGCCACTTTTTTTTCCATCATCATACTTCCATGGACAACAAGACAACGAATGGTCCCGCTAGGCAAATTCTGAACACTTGAAAAGTAATTATTTCTCAGCTACTGAACAGATAAACAGAACTAACAAGTTTCAGCCAGCAAACCACTCCCCTTCTTCCTCTTGTTCAGCATGTGGAGCTCAGGTCATTTCCGATTTTGATTCCAGCAGGAAGAGCTATTTCAGCCAATGCCCAGAAATAAGAAACTCAGAAACCCAAACTGCACTGCATTAAAAAAGCACTTGGAAAAAAGGCCACTGATTAAAGGGAGGCTGCCTTTATCTCCAACACACCAAACATCTGAAAGGATGTTCCCTCCCAGACACTTCATATATCAATCTTGGTTCCCTTCCTTTCTTTTTCTTAAAGTCAAGTCTCTATAAAATAAAGTGTTTGTTCATTTAACTGCTTATCCAGCCAGCTTGAAAAATAAAAGATTTCTGCCCTGTCTCCAATCCAGGTTGGTCCCTGGTGACTATCTCCAGTATTTTACATAACAATATGTCTTTCTAGATACTAAGCTCTAAGGAAAATGAAGAAGTAAGGAAGCTCGAGCTTATTTATCAGGCTTGACACTTCCTATCAGAATGCAGCACTGGAAAACCATTTCCCTGACAAATGGATGGGCCTGAACCAAGTCACACAGCCCTGTATCTCACTTTCAACCTCATTACTCTCCTAAAGATGTACAGCTCTGAAGAGGGCTTCAAAATGCAGATGGACATACAAGAGAGGAGCTTGCAGGGAAGGTGGGGACTGGAGCTGAGCTCCAGGGCTCTGGTGAAGAGAGACATCTGTGCCAGTGCTTGTTCCAGCTGTGGAGGGACATTACACCACAGAGCCTGTCACACAACAGCCACATCCCATTTCCCAGGTCACATCCAGAGCATTCATGCACGTTAGTGAGGAGCAGATGCACATACACCACCAAGGAGAGCATCACATCATAGATAATCTACTGCTGTAGAAGGGAAAAATTGATCACCTGCTCATGTGGCAACAAGAACTGCTCAAGACTGTTAAAGTGATGGACAGTGTGGTCATAAGGGCAGAGAGAAACAAAGAAATAATACGCTCTGAAAAGGATGGGTTGATGTTAGCACTTTAAGAGGAATATTCCCTGCTCAGCTACAATTCTGCAGGTCACAACTGAATCAGAAATAAAATACTATTACAGACCCTTTCACCAGCAGTCCAGTGGGTTGTTCCATTTGCTCTCAGCATTGTTTCCAACTCCAAACCAGAAAGAAGCCATAAAGGGCAGGAAACAACTCCTCTATAAGCCAAAACCAGAAGTGTGGTTTTTTTTCCATGATGGTTTAAAAAAGCTATGGTTTAGGAAAGCCTATGGGGTCACATGAGGACAGAAGTCAGCCAGCAACCTTTTATTTGGTTCCTGAATTCTGCTTCTTGATTGAGCACTCCAAGATATTCTAAAAGGGAGATTCAACATAAAGCCTGTCATGTCCCACACTTTTCCACCCAGCTTTAAGTGCTGAAGCACTGTGAAGGCACAGGGACAGTGTTTCTATGCCAGGTTTATGCCAGGGCAGGGTTATAACAATTCATCTGCCATGAATATCCAGTGTTTCATGCCTGGATCAGATGTTCAGTCTGGCTCATTAGGCAGCTGTTCAAACATCCTGGCTAGCAGGGCTGCTCCTGTGCATACCAGGCCTAGTTACACTATAACTGGAACCAGACCTGTCTCTGAGCTGGTGTGAAAACCTGTTTCCAGCCTGGTCAGTTCTTTGATTTAATCACTGAGCAGCCCCAGAGAGCAAAATGTTCCAGCCACCCTTGTGGACCATGACCTCAGGAGCCACAAACTTCCACTTCACAGAGGTTTGAATAAAATGTCTAAGGCTGCAAATTTTATTAGGGATGGAAGAGTCACATCAGTGTTAGAATTCCCCATGCAGGACCTCAGATTTAGGTTTTATTTACACAAACACAGACTCAGTGTTGAACCACAATTTTGCATTATTTCTCTGCTGAGGTCCTGCCTGTAGGTGCCTGTCATAGACAAACATCCATCTTCACAGCCCAAATCTAATTTAAAATCATGCTCAGTGTGTTAGAATACAGTACTATCCATTTCTTTAAGTTGTTCAACAAGCAACATAAATGTATTTATTCCAAATGGGTGCTGGATGCAATTTCACCAACACACAAAGGTCTTGGCACTGCAGCACTGATACAGCAGTGCCATTCCATGGCAAATCAGGACCAAAAAATGTCTTTAATGTCATTAAACAGTAAAGAAGACTTCGAGCACACAGTTACAGACAATGCCAAAAAGCGCTGGTCAGAATCTCCCTCCCTATAATCTTTGGAAAAGAAATTTGCAACTCTGTACAGAAACAGACCCATTTGTCAAAGATTCAGACCACAAGTACAAATTTTGCAGCAAAGTTTGGGCTCCATACAGCTACGGGATTTCCTGGGGCTTCAGTGTACACACAGACAAACCTAAAGTCAATTTGTTTGCATGGATTTCTACAACATAAAGATGTCTGGGTTTGATTGTTTGGGGGTTTTAAAAACAACTTCAAAACTCTCCTCTAACTTGTAAGGAAAGTGACAACACTAAGTTTTCTCCTGGGCTCTCTGAGTATATCTAAGCACCTGCATGTTGCAAAGGAATCTAAATAAAAAACCACCAGCAACAACAAAACACAAACCACACAGGACTTGAGAACACACAGATAATCTGGGTTATTAGAAAAAACAGATACAGCACAAGGGAGGAAATATTTTTGCAATGCTCCACAGTTCCCAGAAGTGACCTCTTCTAGAAACAGCCCCAGCCTGTGCACTGCAGACTTGGACAGCACCAAATCCTTCTGCACTTTACAGATGCAGAAGAGGAAGTGGTGACACTTCAGGCAGCCAAAGCTTTCCTTTTAAGTCTAGGATTGAAAAAAGTGCAAGACAGCAGAATTATAAGTTGCTCGATCATAATTCTAGCAGGAAACACTCTGCTCTTATCAGCATTGCTTCAAACCACCCTTGTTATGCTAATCCAGTAACGCTGAAGCGCCCTTGATAGAGGACCATTGTGAGAAAATAGTCCTTCAACAGTTGTTTTCATAGCAGCTACATCTGGGGAAGAAATTACTGCAGAGCTTCTACCTCTCAGCAGAACGCTGCTTGGAACAGTTTGAGAGGCAGAAATGCAAAGTCCACATGCCCTGTGGAAGCTTTATCTGCTCAGAGCTTCACAGACCTGCACCTTGTAATGAGTGCAGCCCAACACTCTGCACTGGGCCCTGTGTCACTTGGACACAGCCCTGAGCAGATTTCAGTACTTGGGGATGCTGCTGCAGTCTGGTCTGTGGTACCAGGTTTGGCACAGCAAGCAGCTCTGCTGTTCCTGTCACACCTGACCACAGGGAGGAGAGCCTTCATCCTGAACACGCCTCCAGCTGGCAATGCTGCTCTGTGAGACCATCCCATGCACCACTTACACAATGCTGAGAGGTGCACCAAACACCAACTTTTGTCTAGGAAAAAAAGTGAGCTCCACAAGCTAAAAGCAAAAGCTGTGCCTTTTATAGAAGGCACTGACTGCAATGTGACTTATCTACTTGTGAATTTACCCTTTGCAACTTTTCACTGGGAAATTTAAGCCACTTTGGACACTTGCTGTTGATAATGGAAACTTCCCCTACTTCTCCACCCACTAAAAGACAATTCATCTCACAACTGCAGTTCTGCATTCTGAAAGCATCACATCCTTCCACCAACAGACAGCCTCACCAGTCAGCAGTCCTGGGCCTTTGACCATGAAAACCTTAAACACACTGAAGCTTTCCTTCAGAGAGGCCACAACACTGCTCAATGAGGCCAAAACTAAAAAGAAGTAGACGGAGGAAGTATATTTTCTTTCACAACCCAAACTGGCTGATAGTTTTCCCCCCTTACAGCATAATCCTGAGCTATTCCTCCCACCAACTCCCTTTTCTCTTGTCTCTGCCTAGGTATGCTGAGATTACTGTGCCTACTGTGTATTTCTATGCCCTACTGCTACCCTTGGATTAATAACCAATGCTTTCTATCCATGAAGAATCACAACACGACAGAAGTACTACAGCAGAAGAGCTTGACAGGCCAAGCCCAAAGTGTTGCACAACCACCCAACAAACCTCAAGGGAAAGGTTTCTTCAGTCAAAACAGCTGCTGTAGTCACAGCCCGGCAAAAGGGCAGCCACCAGAGGATTCACCAGCATCTGCTGAAGAATGGGCTGCAGTGCTCCTGCTCACCAGATCCTCACTTGGCCCTGGGAAGGACTTGCACTTCTAACCCACAAACCAGGCCCTTTTTCTTCCCCCAGTATGATCACAACTGTTGACTGGCAGATTTTGGGTTACAGTGCCTTTCAGAAGAGAAAACCCAGGAGCACAGACTCTTCAGTCTGCTGTTTTAAGCCTCACATCTCAGGTTAGAAACACAGCCCACAACATTCAAACTGGAAGCACGAGGAGGGATCCAGCAAAGGAAGAAGGAATCCAATGGACAACAGCCAGCTGCCTCCTCCACTTACTACTCTGCACTCATCCACTGCAGCTCTTTGAAGCAACACGGAGTCAGGAGAGAGTCCTGGCCTGAAAATTCTTGGGGAGGATTATTTAATTCAGCGTCCCTTACAACATTCAGGCCACAGCCTTTGATAGCTGAGCAATGGGACCTTCCTGCTATGAACCATCCCTGTGGTTGCTCTGACACACACCTTGTGGTGCCTTAAAATGACTTTTAGTTTGCAACATCACCAAGGTTGGCCACTTCCACTAACAACAACACAAACCGCATTTATCAGTCCTGCAGGGAGTACTTACACAAACTTCGAAATTAAATTAAGCTACTTAAAAACAGCTGTTAGTGCCAGATCAGCATTCTCAGGGAGAGGTTCCAGAATAACAAGTACAGAACTACATGGTATCACCTTTTCTTGCTGCTGTGGCTCCTGGAACACATTTTTTTTTATTTTCATCAAATCTACACCAGGAACTGATACTTAGTTACTTATTTGCTATTTGCCTGGTGTGTTTACTTTTATTTCAGGGTCTTTCAGTTCACTGCTGCAGCTGGATGGACTTTCAGCCACCTTATCTTGACCAGTGAACCACATTCCTTGGCTTTATAGCAACCTTCAGCACTAATACCTAGAGTTACCTTCATGGCTAACTTTGCATTTGCAAACAGCTTTTCTGAAGCACCAAATACCTTGTTACATGTGCAGATCAGCAATTTGCCTGTTTGGAACACTACCCCAAAGTGGGATTCACCAGTGTGTAAAGCAGAAAAAAAACCCCAGGCTATGTATGAACTCTCCCATAAAGGTTGCCATAAAAGGGAGCCAGGTGTATCACTTTGCATGAGTAGTTTTATATAGATTTTTAAGCCAGGCTGCACCATACATTCAACTTGCACTTGAAATATCTCAGGCTTGAGATCCTCCCTTCCCTACAGGGAATCTTCCTTTCTATTCTTTATAGACAGGTATTTTAAGCCTCATTTGTGAATGTATTTTGGGTGAGCATCTTAATCAGGAACAAAAAAAACCTACTTGCCCCAGTGTAGGACTCACAGTATCTCTTACTGAGGTTTATTCTCTAATCAGGTGAGGCTGTCAGACCTCACTGATTGCAGGACCAGAATTAAAAATACAATAAAAGGAGAGAGTCATGTCCTCCCCAGCAATTTTGTATCACTACTTGTGATCAGGATCCCTTTCCACAAACTCAGCTCTCTAAAAACACCATCACTACAAAATGTAGTTCAGGCAACAATAGAGAGTTAGAGCTGCTCTGACCAAGCCCATTAGATTAGTGGGGAACATTATCTTGACTCCTAACCTGGACAGAAAGCTGGATCTTTGACAAGAGACTTTTCACAGCACTTAAGGGCTGGCAGCAGTTGCCCAGAATTCTTCACCCTTTTAGCAGGTGTTAAAGCTCCTGGGAGAGAGCCAAGCAGTTCTTTTGACTGACTGAAGCAATCAAGTCATTCGTTACATCACCCAAAATCTGCGAAGACTGAAAGCAATTCACGAGAAAAAAGTTATGACCAGCCCCATGATAAGATACCCTCAAGCCACAGATGAAATATCTGCAATAACTCCCGTGTTTTCATGCTGCCTCTTATTGAATGAAAGCAAGTGGTGCATAAACTGCAGAACAAAGTAGAGCAGAGCAGCTGCTCACTCTTACAAAGCACTCAGTAACTGTTCTCACTTAAATCTATCCAGCATAAAACCAACTACAATACCACTGGCAGTAACTGTGTGCAAGTAAAGTAGTTCTCTTTCCTTTATGGGTCTGCACAAGAACATTACATGACACTGTCTTCTCTACAGAAGGAGCTAAAGACTGAAGCTTTTGATTTTGCTGGTTCTTCCCATCATCTTTGACAATGAAACAGCTCAAGTTTATACTAAAAGAGAGCACAAGCTTGAATGTGCATTGAGAAAGTATTTTAACTGCAGACAGCATTAGTGGACACAAATGCAGTACTTTATAGCAGACAAACCTTACCCTCTACGGACTGGAGGATGAATGTCCATGGAAGTGGAAGAAAGGAAGACAAGAGATGGTTAGAATGTGTCCCTGGTGCCTTCAGGGGTTTAATCTCATTAGCTGAGACAATGCAGGCTGGTGCACTTGCACCTTGAGATCAGTAACAGGCTTTCTGTAGGCTTTACCTTGCCTTTTTAACGACACAGATTCACCTTCTTAAGGCTTTGTCACATTAGTTTAATGACACACCACACAGGTGAACCTGTGTCCTTCCTCCTCCCCTGTTCTCTGGTGACACAACCCCTGGGTGCCACACACACAGAGACACACACACACACAGATGTGTCACTATTTCCCCTGCTCTGCTCCATGATAATGAGGCTATTTACATGAGGGGCCACTTCCTTTCTGAATTCTTTGTGCCTCCATCCTGTCTAGGTGCCATAATCCTGTTTATGACATGCTGGTTGCTATGGTAGTGATTGTATTGTCACTAGAGTATGCCCTCAGGTGGAAAATATGTAAGGGAAGGCACATGAACAGGTTTTTGCATACATTTAAAGACATGATAGTGCAATCCCACATGACTAGGAACTTTAGCAGTAGCTTCCAGACACATAATATGATCATGAGGGATAGCATGGCATCAAGTTTTCATTTGGTTTTCTCCTAAAAAATGAGATATTTTTCATTTTCCTGTTATTGGCTGCCACTATTTAATTTGAGACAGTGCCCTACAGCTGAACAGTACAGCCCCAGCCACTTTCCCAAGCTCCTGAAAATACTTCTGCACTCAAAACACTGTCTCTGAAGATCAGGGTGAAAGAAGTGACAAGATCATATAACCAGGCTCCACAACTCCAACTGCCCTTTTGTTGATTACTGTCTTTCACAGAGCATGGATTTAGAGAGCAGAAGCAAGAGAGACAGATCGTCTCAGATCTGACACGCTTGGTGAGACGCATGACTAACTCAGCTTGAGCCAGGACGTGCCTGGAATGTGTAACCCCACTTGGAAGGCTTTCTACCAGGGGCACAAGCTTGGGGGGTTATCTGGCTGTGCCTGGATGGTAAATACATGACAGCAAAGCATGCAACGTTAACTGCCTAAAGACTCTGTTCCTTGTGAGCAGCTGGGAATCACATGAGATGCTTTCCTACCTACTGAGACCCCACTCAGCAGCACTGGAAGAGTTTTAGATCTTTACAGCCATGATTGTGCAAGAGCCAGCACCCCAAATGCAGCACTGATGGCCACATGCAGTGGCCAGCACAATTCCCCCAGCTGATGGTATGTGCACACACATCAACTCTTCCTCCAGTCATCAGCTCACCCAACTACACCAGCAGAAATACTGTCCTGAGACACAAAGAGCCACACAGACCAAACCACAGGTGTACCAAGAGCAAGACTCTTATCCCAGTATAGTTAATGTTTTCACTACAAAAAGAATATTCAACTTGCAGTTAACATCAAACTTTTCACCATGTAGTACTTCCTTACTGCAGTTGGAACAGCGCTGCAGCTCTGTCTCACACATGTCCTGCTCTTAACAGGAAAAAAATATTCCTCACTGAGACTAAAACTGAGGAGAACAGCAGTTTCCAGAGGGTCTCAGCCCTGTTTACAGTTAGCACATTTACATTCATAGCACAAGGCCATGACCATGCACTGACCAAAGTCTGAGGGCAGCTACACAGAAAATACTCAGGATCTCTATTTTCCCAGGAGACATGACCAGTGGCTTGTTGTAAGGCAACAGCATGTCAAAGGCTAGTTGAACACAAACTCTAGGAAAAAAGCCTAGTTGTTCACAAGGATCCTCAAGGATGACAGCCTTGTAGGACTAGCTTTAGTATCAAAGAAATGCTGATGGATGTGTTTGTGAGTAGGAAGTAAAGAACTAAACTGCTGGTGAATCCCAGCTGAAGGCACAGATGTTAGAAAGGAAGCTCAACATTCAGTACCTCTGACAAAGCAGCAAATTTCACTTTGGCAGAGAAAAAACAGACACGCCTGGTTTGAACTTCAACCTTGACAAGCATTCAAAGCCATCCTGGAAACTGGTTCTTTCTCAGGAACCGTGTGTTTAATCTATTGCATCACATGATCAAGACCACCCTTGCTGAAGCCAGCACATGTAAACCAAACCTAACAATTAACTTAGTGATGAGAGTCCAGCCCATAGGTTACACCTGCAGAACTACATTTCACCAGTGGTATTTGTCACTGCTGTGGTCCAAGAGGTGCATCTCCCATTAGCAAAAGGTGATTCAGATCTATCCACAAAAATGAACTTGGATCTGCAGAAAACATTAAGAGGTGGGTCAACTACAGGCAGAAGATGTCATATCTAGCAAATAGCTAGTAAAAGTATTTAGGACAGGAATAAGACAAGCAGTCATATCTCAGAACAATATTTTCAATATTGTTTCTCAATGTTCCTCAATATTTTCTTGAGAACAAAACTAACAGCGATGAAATACTATAGCAGGCAACTGAATTTTAATAGCTGCAACAAAATCCACACAAAAAAGGTTGAAAGGGCACTGCAGTGAGACACACGTGACCCAGCAAGCAGTTGCCTCAGTAAGAATTTCAGACATAAGATACAAGTACAGAGACAAGAAGAATTAACATGCCAAGGGGGGATTAGGGTAACCAGATCCCCATACCTCCTCATCATCCTCTGCTGGGAGAGGAGGCAAATTCACAGCTTGTCCCTTCCTCCTTCTCCCATAACCTCCACATCACCCGAGGCGAAAGCTAAGCTGCACTAATAAAAACAGCAGAGCCAGCGTAAACTGTCCAACCTTGTTATTTACACCTCAGCAGAACGCTCCCAGCATCCACGATCATTTACACGGCTTCTCCAAGAGCCGCCTGCTAACGCAGGGACCTTGGCACCACCTCCCAGAGCACCGCTTGTCCACGCAGTGAATTCTGTCAACAGCACCTGACGTGTTTCACATTTGTCATCGTCAGCTTGCTCGTTTCATATTGGAGCATTTAAAATGCTGAAGAACTTCTGTTTGAAGAGATTTTTAGTTCGCGGCAGGTCAGGCTGAAAAAATTGAAAAAACCCCGACCTCTGAAGTGATCAAGAGGTGCACTGCCAGAGTACAACACCTGCCCCAGAACATGGTCTCCAAGATCAGCCAAGAACCTCAGCAAAGATATTAACAAATTAGTACTTATGAAATTGAAAGGCAGTTTCAACCCTGTAAATTTACTGCTCCAGCTAATTTGTTTACTCAGGTTGATCCAATGTTTGTTGTCTAACCAGTAGGAATTTTCAATATATAGAGAAATAAGGAAAGGCCAGCAGACCCAGCGTCTTTGACCTCAGAGGCCATGGATGAAGCCCAGCCCTACCCAAGTTCCAGGCACTACTCAGTCTCCTAAACCAACAATAACTCAGCCTGTGTGGGGAGGGGATGGGAAGGACAAACAGAAGACAGCAGCTATATATTGTAATACAAAAAGGCACATAAGAATTGTTGTACAGTGGTTTTAAAATAGCACCCTCATCAGAAGTAAAGACTTCTGTTTAGCTACAGAAGTGTCAAACAAATCATTCCATCCTCACTGGATGTACTATCTGTGCTTTCCACTAAATCCAGACAGAAAGACCCAAAACACAGCTGATCCATTTTTTCTTGCCACCTACTCCAATTGAAACAGTTTCCCTCTTAAGGGAACATCAACATTAATACTTGCCATTGCCTAGCAGTACCTCTGATCTACTCTTGTGCAATAGCTCCCATTTTTTCAAGTCCAAAGTGTTCATTCTAACCTTACTCAAGTTTAAAAACCTAAGGAAAAAATATTAAAAAAGGAAACCTATCTCTTCAATCATCTCTAAACCCAGTGGGAGCCAGCTATCTCCATCCCTAGCCTTTTCCTGTGTCTGTGCCTTTCTCTGGATTGCTTACACTTGACAGCCTGTCAGTCCAATGCTAAAAGGAGATCATATTATCAGGGTCTACCATGGCATTTGCAAGGATAGGAACTCCAAGCAGAGATGCAATAGGGTAGAAGTAACAAGTCCTTCCCTGAAATCCTTTCAGCCTTCCCTCTAGTTTTTTCTTCTGCAAAAGAAAAAAACCCATGAGCATTTCAAAGGTACCAGAAGCAACACAAGCTTCTCTCAGAAGACCCCAATCATCTGTTGCTGGGGTCAGCCACACAAATTAGTTCTGGAAATTACCTTGCTTCCCATTTCAGAAACAAGAAGAGATTACAAAATAATAGAAGTTCACTATTGATTTTTTTTCCCCCCAGAAGACTCAAAAAAAGTACCTGGTACTTTTCATTGTAGAACACTCAGCTATTCCCTAACTTCCAAAAGCAAAATGGGTGCTGTGTGCAATGTCTGCAACTGTTCTTGTTACACTTATCCCAAAAGTGTAATTCCCTCAGGTGCCAAAGGTTTAATACAATATCCCATATTAAGATAATATTTTCATTAGATTCTCCTTCCTCTTTACCCTCTTTGAAAGTTACATTATTACACCTCCCAAGGAAAAAAAAAAATATTTATAAGCAGGACAACTCCACCCTTTCCTCTCAGTTCAACACCACAAGGCAAGATTCAGCCAGAGGTCAGTCACAACATACACTCAGCTGCTTCTTTCATTTCTGTGCCCTTGCATATTCCTCACCAAAAACCAGAACCGAGAAGAGTCTACCATATCTGCATTTGCCAAAAATCCAAGATTTCTGCCACTGATGCAGCACAGCTTATTACAGCTGCAAATGTTCCTGGGCTCTGATAATTATAAGCCTGTGGCTGGGTGTCTAATTAAAGGAGGAATGAATTAATGAGTTTTACCAAAGGCTTTTGAGTCACCATTATAATTCTCACCCTTAATCGGCTGCAGGACACTCAAAGGACACCGTGAGCAGGATCAAGAGCAGAGAGGGGGGATAAACCACCCCCAGCTGATGCTTCTCCCGTCACGTTCCTCTCCAACATGTCACTGTCATTCAGAGCCCGACAGCCAGATCAAACCCAGCAGGAAAACGCCTGGGCTTTTTGGACAGCTGGATACAAAAACGCTTCCTGAAGCTGCCACAAAGCGCCCGGCAGCCCCTGAATGCCGAGAGCGGCGAGAGGCTCTGCAGAGCGCTGACTCCGGCACTTCCATTCATCCCGGCCCCAGCCCCCACCCAGCGCCGACAATTACACTTCAGTCTCAGGCTCCCGAGGAGGCAGAAATTGAAAACACGTTTTCATTGAAGCACAGCTTGAATTTCATGAATTCCATTACTCCCGACTTTTCTCAGCGTTTCCTGGAGTGAATACTGTAAGAACAGGGAGAGAGGGGTTGGGGCGGCCCGAAGGGATGGATGGCAGCAATCCTGTGTCACCCCTCTGAGCGCCACAGCCCAAAAACACACTGGGGGCACTTGCAGTGAGGACGCAACAAAGACTAATCCTAAACTAGAGAAAATAAGTACATATTAACCACAAGCTTAAAGAGGAAATAACGTAGCGAACTGCCGGGGGCCTCGGAACAGTAACAGCTTCAGGCACAGCCCCGAAGAGAAGCACTGCAATTTCAGCAAGCAGCAGAAAGCATCTCTCCGGCAGACAGAAGCAGTCTTAGCTCCTCCAGCAAGTGTCAAAATCACCAGGTTTTCAGCTACAGGAACTTGAGCACGCTGTTGAACTTCAAGAAAGCTCACCCCAGGGAAAAAGCGATTATAATCAGAGAAAACAGGTAGCACCGAGCAGTTCTTCCACGTGTACAGTCGTAACACAATCAACTTTGGAATTATTCAGGCGTGCTAATTAACACCCTATGGATAGCTCTGATACCATTAGCAATACTTCTAATGGCTCTGCCACTGACACCGTCTTCCCTTTTTCCCCAACCCCAGCTTGGGCCTTATCTTAAGGAGCATTACATCATCTACTGCACCAAGGCCTCCTTGTAACAGACACTATTATGCAACTGAAGTGCCTCCATTTGGATTTCGGCGTTATTTTGAATTTCGGCCTTGAATAGAAGGCTTGTTTAAATTCCCTGCATGAACAGCAGCATTTTACAGCCTGAAAAGGGCGTCCGTGCACAGACACCAACACTGGCATAACAACTCGTCTGAATGTGTTATACATTTGTGGAACATCCATTCCCCACATTCCCTTTTCCCCTCATCCAGGAATAAGTCCTGCATTGTTAGGGCTGATTAGCAATATCTTTCTTCCCTAATTTCACACTACAAAGGGCTTTCATGCATAAGCACGTGTGGCACCATTCTGAGCCATATCAGCCAGAGAAAGCATTTAGTAGTGACCGAGGAAATTGGAAATTGCAATCTGAGGGTGCAGCTCCAGTTTAAGTGAAGGTGAAGAGGAGTGTCAGCTCTTTCCCTGGATGGTTTCAATGCTGCTCTTACCATTGACCAAAACCCACCCATTTGTTAAAATAATAACTCAAAAGAGAGCTGGCACACATTACATCTGCTGAAGCAAGCAACCTGATAAGCATGTGAAAGCACATATTGTAAATGTTACCCTCATATCCCAGCGCTTGGAGAAGGGAATGGCTGAGTTACACCAACTGCTGTGGCCATGGATTGCACGTTAACCTACTTTTCTTTTTTCTTGCAAGAGAATAGCCTTGCAGCCCTAGCACACAAATGACTACTTTGCAAAAACGTGCACATTTGCAGCTTACCAAACCCTAAAGCTCACAATTACGAGATCAGACTCAAAAACTATAAGTGGCTCATTACACAGAAATCTAAAAAAAAATAGTTTGAAATGAAAGATTTTGCAACATGAAAGTGCTCTGTGTTTTGCTCTTTCCTAGTTTATCTAATACAGATGAAAAAAAAGAAATAGCATCAGCATGGCTCTGCCCCGCAGCCTCTGTTCACTAGATACCTGGAGACCCTTTCACCATGCAGAAAAAGTAGTTTCTAGTTTGAGGATAAATGTAACCAATTCTTAGTTTTTCACCACTGCAACACAACATCAGTCACCCCTGAAGTGGAGGAATGGAGAAGGTTTCTAACAGTGATGACTTTTTTGTTTTTTCAGACTGTCATATGAATGCATCCCCAGGACTAGAAGTCTTGCATAAACTTGATCCTCCTTGATTTTAGCTCATCTGTCTTGTTAATCATTGTCATCAGCTAAAACAAAGAACTGGTAGGATGACATACCCAGAAAGTGCAGACAGCCTTGCCAAGAGAGGAGCAAAGTTACTGGGCTTAAATATTATAACAATTATTATTATTTCCTCAGCATACATCAGTAAGCCTCTGAGTATTATAAGTCTTATTCATGTCTTAAAAGTGAGAATTGAGGTTTAGTACAGTAGGTAACCCTGATATATTCTTGAGTTACTCAGGTCTCGTCTGAATCTTAGAGCAAATAAATTCCCAGACATCACATCCCTTCCCCCAGCTATGGGAATCACATTCAGCTGAAAACAAGCCAAGTTCTCCTACTCGCTCAAGGGGAATGGGAAATCTCACCATAAGTGGTGGAAAAGTTACTACTGAAAGTTAAAACAGAAACAAGAAGAGAACTGACAGCCACCAAGAGGTTAATGCAAGCGAGGTGCTGACTCCCTTCCACCCTAAGAAAATTAAGTGAGCACCACCTTACTCACTGCTTGCTTGCAGCCACCCAAGCAAATTCACTTGACATCAAAGACTGTGAAAGAATGACTTGGGGAGAAGCTTTGGCCATCATTGTTGGGCCTTCAGCACACCCACCCTCACAGGTACAGGAGTGTGCCCTGGCAGGGTCACACTGGGGTGTCTGCAAACTCTGCCACAGCTCAGCCTTATCAACCCAAACACCATCAATCCTGGACCTCACCCTTTCCATCAGTAAGTGCTGGTGGGAGAAGGGGAGCAGAATAAGTGTAAAATTAGACTTGTCCTAGGAGAAAAAAAGAGAGGGGGAAAAAACCAAACCAAACGAAACAGAACAGAAAAAAAAGCCAGAAATTCCAAGGGATTGGAGGGTGCTTGTTCCTCTGACTGTCTGCTCTGAACACACATGACAAGAAACCTGATGAGACACAGGCCCATGACTTTCCTCTCTCTCCTACTCCATGGACAGGCTTTTGTTTACAGGTTCCAAAATAAATATAATCCCAAAATGCAAGTAAGAGATCAAGAAGACTTGTGGCACAGCCCCTTAATCCACATTCAGAGCCTTGGGATTAAGTCAGAGAAAGCACCTGACTTCCTACCCTTAATCTCCAGAGTCATGCCTAATGGGATATGTTCTTCTGGGTGAGAATTTCTCACTTTCCCTAATAATGAAAAATAAAGAACACTAAAAATCCAAACCAACATCTTCTTTAAGTACTGGTTGCTTTATTGGATCAACATTTAAATGAAGGCACTTTGTTAAACTGGAGACCACAGATGTTCCTCTGCTCAAAAAGGCATGAAGGGGAAAAGAACAAAAAGAGACAAGACATGGTAAGGCTGAACTGAATTTGCTTACCCCTTTCTCCAGAATGCTAAAGATCAGGTTTTGCACACCAGGAGTCATATGGTGTTACACTCAAGTGGATAAAAATGGAGCATTCTCAGGAAGACAAATGTTGTGTAGGTGCAGAACCACCAGGGTGCCAGTGGCTGGCCACCACAACCAGACACATTTTAAACTCTGCTTCTACCCTTCCAGCTGAGACCAGTATGGCACCTTCAGGGCACCACATGCTCCATAAATATGTCTTAAGACTGGGAAGTGCACCAGGCTGGGCACCAGCATCTTCTCTGCGCAGGATGAATACTTATAGGATCCCACCCAGAGGAAGGAGCATGGTTTACATCTTTGCATACTCACCTGCATCTCCTTTCCTCCATGCACCACAAGGGTTTCACATTTCTCCAAGATACCTTTTACCCCGTGAACTCTGCTAAAACCATACAATTAGAACAATTACTTTTTTTTTTTTACTAGAGTTAGGTAATCTACAGCCAGTGTTTCCAGAAACTGGCAGTTCTCAGGAGACCATCTGAAAACGTGGCAGCACAGCATGGGGCAGCAAAACAAAGCAAGGCTGCAGACAGAAAGCTGGCAAAGGTGGACTTTTTTCCTTTCTGCATACCATATGCTGCTGCATGACTGGATGAATGGTCAACAGAAAGCACTTTTATGTCTACCTTTGGTTAAAATCAGCCATCAAAAATTGCCTGGGTTCTACATTTTCAGTTATTCATTGTAATGCAGCTCCTCTGTAAGGGCTTTCCAGATCAAAGACAGAAGAGTCAGAGCACAGCACCAGTTTGCTGATAGGAGGCATTACTGCACGGTTACTCATGCAGCCGATGAGGAAAGGGAAGAGGGAATTTACCAGCAGTTCTTAAATAAATAAAAACAACTTCAATTTCATCAGAAAACATTGGATTCTACTAACAGGGGTCATCTAACCTTTCTGGAAATACAAGCAAACTGGTGCTATAACAGGATAGCTGATCAGACCTTGGAAGAAGTCCATCTATTCTTGAAAGAAAGAAACCTTCAGTCCAACCCCTTTAAGAAAGGCACATTACCCTCTGACTTTGAGCCAACTAGACAAAAACACGTCATCCAACTTGACTAATACATATGTTTCCAATTTACAGAAAGACTCTTGGTTTCAAAATTGAAATAAGATGCCAGTACAGTAGAGGAAGTTCTAAAACAATCTCTATAATCCAAGTTTTTTGGCAGTTTTGGCTCCATCATGTTTCTCCAGCCAAGAAATACTTCCAAAGAAGACATTAGCTGCTATGTGTAGGAAAACAGCCTCACAGAGCCAGAAAGTACCTGACAGAATTAATTCCTTGCTGAACCTTTGGCTAAGGGTTCAAACACACATGCCTTGGATTAGAGTCTGCAAGCCAAAAAAAGGGAGGGATCGTTGGGCTTGCACACACCTTTCCCTGCTGGATCCCTTCTTAGCACACGTACAGAGGGAGAAAAAGAACATTTCAACATGAAAGCACTGAGAGATGTACGATAGGAAACTCCTGGGTGACAGCACTGAAGAGAGCATCTCAAAGCCAAGGACTAGAGCATGTCCCTGCTCTTATCTCTGCTTCCTTCAGCACGATTCTGCATCTTAATTGGTGTGAATCAATCATCAGTCATCTTCCAAACCACAAACAGCTGCCATTACACCTACTAACCATGCATCTGCAGTTCTGACTCGTACTGAGAAGGCACGAAGCAGTGCAAGGGAAGAGTTTCAAAGATGCTGGAGAATTTTTCTTTATTCCAGCCTGACTCACACATAACCTATGCGCTTACATAGGTTTGTGTCAACATCATTCGTTTCCAGCAATGAAGAAAAAGCAGAAACTCCAAAGTGTTCTGTGGCTTAACTTTTACAGCCTCTTTCCTCCCTTACTGTTCACAGTGCACTTCTCAGCCCACAGACAGACTCCAGAGCTAAAGTGCTGTAGTCTCCTTTTCTGTCAGTATTCAGACAGCCTGACAGGAGCAGATATCCCATTACCTGTTGTTGTGCTGTTTTACAAAGCTATTCAGCTTTTCTATTTCTTTCTAGCACGTGACCTCCACACTACCTCCAGGCTCTTAACCAACTCTGCCCTGAGAAAGAAAGTGGATTCAATGCCATGCAGCTAAGCCAGTCACAAGTAGGAGTACTCACATTGCTAAATATATTAAACTAGTGACAGCAGCAGTCTCAGGACCATCTCACTTGGCCAATCAACTGAACTGGAAAGAAAGTGGACAGCATTGGTAAGATCAACGTGATTTGAACAGCAGCTAAAGGCAGGGAGACCAGAACTGGTATTAGCATGATGCTGTCAGAAGGAACAGGAGCTCTGCTCCATTTTTACATTTCCTTCACTCTAGAATTTGTGACTCACTACACAATGAAAAGGCTTTGCAGAGCACTGCAGTATGACTCAGATGAGAATACAGCCAGAACAAAGCTGTTCACATCAAGATATTTTCAACCCCAATGATTCATGGGAGGATTAGGAAAAGAACTGGTATGATAAGATCCTCTGTAGGGAGGACTATGGAGCAAGTCCTGCAAGCAGCACACGAAGGCAGCTCTGATAGGACTCACCAGCATGCCAAACCCCTGCAGGAGAAGGATCACAACCCCAGCTCATTCTACATTGAAATTCACCTAAATTCCCGGGGAAAAAGAAAACAACTGGTTGTACTGCTTGTTGTGGCAGAAGCAGAGCATCTGAAGGACATCAGGATACACATACATTTTTAAACAACCTAGTCCAGAGGGGAAGGATGTTCTGCTCCTCCACACTCAAACACACTGGCCTAGACTAATGCAACAAGATACGCTGTGGGAGAAGATAAAGAGTAAAGTAACACCAAGGGAGAGTGTTTTAGAGCCTGACTCAGGTGAAGAAGGTATGCAGCCAAAACCTGCAGCTGCACTGATCTCAGCCCTTGGCAGCAACCCTGCCATGAGCATTTCTCATGCTCTCAAACAAGACAAAAGGAGGAAGCCCCGGTAGGTTGGTACACAATGGCTGCAGCCGCCTTGAGACAGCCCGGCACACAGCGGGCGTCCCTGCTGCTCTGGCCAAGGGACTACTGGGGACAGAACAGCAGAAGCAGCCATTGGATCTACATCCTGCTGGACATTCCCCATCACCCAGGGTCCCAGAAGACTTAACAAAGACCTAGACTTCAAAGGCTGGCAGCGTGTGCTTATCTGCCTGCCTTCAGAGAGGTTTCAGGGCACAATCACTCAGCTGCTGCTTCAGGGGAATAGCAGCTTGGCATTACACTAATCCTCACCAGGCAGAGGTGCAAAGCCTCTTGAGGCAGCAGCCTCCCCACCTGCAGCAGCACGTGGCACTGCAACAAGTGACAGGACAACATGCAAAACACAAGCCACTGCATTCTACTTCTGGCTGGAGTGGGATGCTCAGCTGATGCACAATTTCAAAGCCCATCATCAAAACAGAAGTACAAGAAACAGGTGGGTATTTACTAAAAGATTACTAAAGAAAAGAGTTTTATATGGAAAGTTCTGCTTTCCCATGATCGTGAGTTGGGAAATCTTTTCTAGAGAAGCAGTGAAGAATCAGAAAGGGTACATTGCTTCCTTCCTCAAAAGACGTCAGAATGGGACTGGACACTGAGCCCAGCTGTATGGCTGTTGATGACAACAGTCCAGCTACCTGATGAATTGGAGCCACGTAGTTTAGCAAAGGTAAACCTTCCTCACTGCAGCTAGGGACACCTTGCCCTTACCTGTCCCCATTAACTATATCTAGCATCTCCCCACTGACCTCTCCTCAGCCTCTGGGGAAATCAAATGCAGTGTGTACTTTAATAGTTCATACTTAAGACTCAAAGTATCAATCATTAATGAAATAGAAAACAAAAATATCCACATTTTGTGCCAGTGAGACCTACAAAGTAAAGAAAAATAAGATGATGCTAAAATTAAGAAATGGACTTCCTAATTTTGAGGATGTATGTGATCTCACCTGTTAAATACAACAGGCTCCTAAAGATAAGGGAAGACAATGCCAGCACAGGCTGCGAACGGAGCAAGAGGTACAAATTCATTTTAAAAAAAAAATCAAGAATTCAAACCAAAAGGCCTTCAGAAGTATTTAAAGCACAAGAGAGCATTTTGCATTACAGTTGCCAGTCCTGGATTAAGTCTCCCTGTTTCACTGCATTAGAATTAATCTATGTGCCTACGAACTCCAGAGTCAACTTGCAGAGCCACAGCAGCGTCGTTATATAACCACGACACCAACAGCACAGGCTGCAGTGCTGGAGCCTGCTTGCTACCCCTCACCAACACCAAAACCAGCAAGGCTGCTGCTGCTCAAATCATCCTCTCGATGACAGATGCCACAGTAATCCAGACATTCAAGTTTGGATTTGATAAGATGTTTTCTTGCAAGCTGATGTTAAGACTTAAAAGGCCATCGACTGCTGTGCAAGAAGTCCTTAATGTCATCAAGGGAGGGGAGGCAGCTACACAGGAGGAGAACAGCAGAAGGCTTTAAGTGGGAATATGATTACTGTAGAAAAATTATCTGACAAACAAACACAACCCCAGATTATTGCTAGGAATGCTTTTAAGCAATTTAAGTGAAAACTGGTACATCTGCTGTCTATTCAAAAGGTTACTGAGTGCTTATTTCATGATAACACACTGCCAAGAAGATCTTTCAGTGAACTCTTAACTTCTGATCTCCAGGATCACATATCCCTTGTTTTAAAGGCAGCTACCCTCTGAGGTCATGGAAATACAGTTCAGCTGCTGTGCAGCGTTACATCTGCATGTGGCCATCTTGAACTCTGCTAAACCAAGGGAACTAAAACAAATTAACAAATTAAAGCCTCAAAATACAAAGTTAGCTCAAAAGCCCCTTTGATTTACTGGTATAAAGATGTTTCTTTGTATCTACCAATGGCTCTTTAAATACATCTCTCACATTTTGCCCTAGCTTCAGCCTCCAGATCTGTTCATCTGTTTAGAACAAAAAGCCAAAACATACTGCTTCCTAAAGTATTTCTAGTACCTTCTACTTCTAGGATAAACAAGAACTGCTTAGATGCTTTAGCTTTCATGCCTGTGTGCATGATAGCAGACTGTGTATATAGGACACTGCAAGTATGTTCAGAAAAGCAAAATGGTGTTTTCAAAACCAGAGACCATGGCAAAACGAGGCAGCAGAGTCACTGCAGCTCTGTTCCAAGATGACAGCAGAGAACACAGATGTTGGAGCACACAGATTCACTCCACAATCATTTTAATTACATGCCTAGCCAACCAAGCACAGGATACAGGCTAAGCAGCATTAAAAAAAAAAAAAAAAAAAAAAAAAGCTGCACACAAGTATTCTGCGAGCATCCTCCTGTGCACTTGATGTTAACGCCACTCTCGTGCATTAAGTCATCTGTTTTCCAGCAGGCAGGCAGCCGGTTTTGGAAAGGCACTGCTGGCCTCGCTGCGGGGCCGGCGGCATCAGTGGGGATGGTCAGCAGAGCCTGCACAGGACTGTCCCAGCCGATGGCGAGCACCGGGCAGGCCAGGGGCACCAGGCTGGGACCCGGCCGGGGCACGCAGCGGGGCTGGCTCCGGTCATCACTTGGCCATGTGGGTCAGTGGGCACGGCGGCATTCGGTCGAATGTTGAGCTCGCTGATCCTGGAGGGCTCCTCCAACCTCAATGATTTTATCAATCTCTAATTTCACCTTCTCCCAAGAAGAGCGCGGGCTCCGGGCAGGTTGGGGGCAGCTCGGGGTGGCTGCCCACCCGCCGGGGGTTGTGACCTCCCGCCCCAGCCCCGCCAGCGAGACCCCAGCCCTGCGGGGACACCTGCCCCCCGTGTGGCGGCCACGCACCTCCCGGAGCAGGGGGCACAGGGCACCCACGGACACCCACGGACACCCACGGACACCCACGGACACCCACCCGGGCAGCCCCAGCGGCGGCCGCACGCCCCCTCCTCCTCCTCAGCGCTCCGGGCGGGCCGAGCCCCCGGGCCCGCAGCCCCTCACAGCCGGCGCTGCGCACCCCGCTCACACTCGCAGCCCCCCGGCAGACCCACCTGCTGGTACTCGGCGTCGTGCGGTCGGAAGTCGGCGGCGGTGAGCTCCCAGCGCAGGCTGAGGTGCGGCAGGCGGTGCAGCAGGCTCACCCACCAGGGCGGCGAGTAGCTGACGCCCGCCATGCCCGCGCCTGCCTCACCCCGACCCGCCGGCCATGGAGCGCCGCCCGCCTCACCCGCGCCGCGGCCGCCGGCCCCTCATGGCCGGGTGTCCCCCCCCGCCGCCGCTCGCCGTCCCTCCGCCCGCTCCCGCTCCCTCTTTGTTCGCCGAGAGGCTCCGCCGCCCGCGCCCGGCGCCGCCCGCCCGCTCCCATTGGCGCCTCCGCCGCCGCCCCGCCCCGCCCCGGCCCGGCCCGGCCCTGAGCGGCTCCCCCGGGAACGGGGGTCGCTCCGGGCCCGAGCCCCCGCCAGGCGAGCCGCGGCCCCGCGTTTGTTTGCTGACAATTTCCCTTTGCCGTGCATCTCGCACGGCCCGGCAGTTCTAACAGCGGAAGGTGCGTTTTGGATTTAGCCTGAACCCCAGAGGAGTAAAAGCGATTTGCGCCGCACCAAGTGGTAAAGGCAGTCTTATTGTTAGTAAAGTCACTTATTGTTAGTTTCTCTCGAGTCCGTCTCAATGCTCATCCTAAGATCCCGGGAAGGCAAGTTTATCCTTCCTGAATCACAGTTCACAGAGGCAGGATGTTATCCAGCACTCCCTTGGCTGGGCACACACATGGCAATAGCAGCAACGGGAGCACAGGTGAACATTCAGGAGACACCTCTCACTGTGTGACAGCACGAGGGGAAAAATAATAAGATTATAATTGGAACAAAGTCTTGGAATCTCTCAGAATACATCAAAAAATGTGCAGATATGGCACTTGGGGTTTAGTAGCAAACATGGTTGTGGTGCTGGGTTGATGGCTGGACTTGGTGATCTTGGAGGTCTTTTCCAACCTTAATGACTCTGTGGTACTGGGCACAGGACCACGTGTGGCAGAGGGTGGGTGTTCACGCCCAGCATCAAACCACATCCCCACCCCTCACACCAACACCTCTCTCTCCAAAGTAACCCCAAAGTGGACCCAACCACTCTGCACATTCCTGCCCCTGGTGCCACTGATGACACCAATGCCTTCATGCCAGCTGCTGCACTTGTTCCCTAGCACTGACTGCCCCAGCCTGGCTTGGTTTGCCCAAAACTCGGGGGGAAATTTCTAGAGGTACCCAGGTGTCTAAAGATATGGATGAGCCTCTTGCGTGATTTCCAAGTCTGCCTGTTCCATGGAGATATGCAGTGCTCTGATTCAGCTTCCACCCTTCTCTCTGCAGGAAAGGTTTGGCCTCATCCAAACCCTGACCCAAAACCAGTGTGTTGCTTCATCAGCTTGAAGGGACCTACAACTCTCAGCTTGTTTTGATGACATCATAAATCAGAGCCACAAATTAAACACCGGAATATTTCAGCAATGACAGCATCTAACTGCATAACAGCACAGAGCTGTGCATGTGGTGGGCTCCCCACAGAGCCACTCACACTCCACTTTCCCAAGGATCACACTCTGACCCAATAGGAAAGGTTTTTCATTTCTTTCTAAACAGAACAGAAAGTATTTTTTAGGTAAAAGGTAAAAAAGATGAGTGTACCTTCTCAGGGGATCATGTCAGAAACAAGTAAGTACATAAATATTCTGGTAAGGTAAACAGAAAAGATAATGATAACCAGCAGCAATCCCAAATTCACTTTAATAAAAGATTGTACTGCTCCTGTTGCAACTGAAATGTATAAAAATATTTGCTGCTTTCTTTTAAAAGGAATAGAGTGAATAATTACTGCTGTAAGTATGCAGTGTAGCCCAGCATTAATGCAAGAGCTCCTAAACTTGGCTGGTCTATTCAGACCATCTCCCAGACCTTCAGTCTCTCCATCCCTGTGTTCTCATCCCAGCTCTGCTGCAGCACACCTCACCCATTGCTGATTGCTCAAAGCATTGTCTTTTAAATACCACTCAACATAATTTGGAGTTGGAAAAGGAAAAAAGGACCAACCAGTCCTCTAATAGACTTCAGGCAAATGATTTCCAGGTCTTGCAGGCTTGAGAAACTCTCATCTGTTTAGAATTAGAAACTGTGATGACCCATGAAAACTTAGAAAATAGTGGAGTTCTGTGTATCCCACTGGAAAAAAAAAAAAAAAAAAGGAAAAAATAAATTTTTTTTTCTCCTAAAGCATGGCAGATCAGTAGATGTTATGGAGACACCTCTTCTGCACGTATGATTTTATTCTTTTTCCCAAATCCAGATAGGATTTTGTGCTTTACGTTGTCCTGACCGATGCATTTCATAAATAAGGAGAGCAAAAATGCTAAAATGGGATATTTAACCCCTTAGAAGAAAATAAACATATTTCTGCTGATGTTCTGAAATATAGCATCAACTTCAATAGCTTTTGACTAGGACAGGATTTTCATATGAAAATGATTTTCATATGAGTATTATCAACACAGCTAAAAAGAAATCTTATCACTTACAAATAGCATTAAGATGCATGTCAGAGGGTTCAGAGCCACGTGCTGGGTACACAAGTACAAGATATACAAGGGTACAAGATATAAGACTTCAACTCCCTCCAGCTTTCTCTCAGAAAAGGGTTTATTTTTCTGCAGGAGGAGCTGAAGATCAGCCAAAATTATTTTCTTCCTTATTATTTTCATTTTTTTTCACAGTGCCAGCAAGGACAGATGGATGGAAGAAGGAATTATTTCAAAGGCCAAAGGTTTAACATATTTCACCTCCAGTTCTAACAACCCAAAGACAAGGAGCAGAGATCCCCTCCTCGCTGGGAGCAGGAGATCTCTGCCCAAGCCCCTTCTGACACAGAGTTTATGCAATTTGGCACTAAAATGCTCAAGGCTGGAATCTGTCCTGCAGATGTAACTGCAGCCACTGGATGGACACAAAACCCCCACCAGGCTACAAGTCCAAGCACCTCAGTCAGCATGGGATGGACAGGGATGGAAGATGCAGCCAGGACGCCACACTGAGATCTTGTTTGACGGAGCTGATGTAAATCAAACTGCACAAAACGTTTTGGAATAAATGACAGGAAAAGCTGGCTGCTGTTCCAAGGGGGTGGGTGTTTGAGGCGCTGTATGGGGCCAGGGATGAGTGGGAAAGGGAACAGCTCAGCAGTGCTGGTGTGCATGCCTCCCCTCAGCCTCCTGCTGCCGAGACAACTGGATTAAATTAGAGTAGAATGAGGATTGGGGATTACAGGGAAACAGAGGCATCAACAGTTTTCATTTCTCCCCCACAATTTATAATGATATGGGAAAATGAAGAGCAGAACGGATTCAGCAAACGAGGAATAAGAGACAAACCACAGGATCCAGCACTGGCCATACTTTCCATGGCATTTCAGCCTGTTGTACCACATCACAAAGAAATATCTGCAAATCTTGGATGTCTAGCGTCTCTCATTTGATCCTATTCAGGTAACACTTGTTTACATGACAAGACAGTTATCAAGGCTCTCATGTTTAGATTGTAGCAGCCTTTTTTTCCTTCCCACACAAATAGGTACACTCTGTTTTGACAAAACCAAATGAACAAACGAGACACTGTCATGACATCCCAGGAATAAAATCTAACAGTAAATCACCCTTGCATGGAAAGCTGTTCTACAGTCAAGCAAAGCAAACTGCAAATGTCAGCCTGTTCACTGGTAATCCTGCTGAAAAGTAACCCGAAGAGCTGTATTAGTGTTTGCTAACTTGCTCTGACAGTGGCTTTGCTAAAGAATCACTGGACAAGATAGGCAGATGAGAAACGTTCCACATTAAAGACAGCAAAAAGACTAGTTTAAACCTCCAAAATAAGGGAGCCAGTGCTGTCCTGCATCCTCTTGAGACCACCGAGCAGTCTGCCAAGCCCTCCGAGAAATGCAGCATTTTTCACTCTTCCAAGCTTCTGATTCCAGACATCCCTAATGCTGAAGTGGCAATGAGAGCACCTTTTAAAACAGCAAACTCCTACCCCTGGCTTTTCTGATTCACTATGAAATTAAATAATTCGGCTTTTAATATACTGTGGAGCAAAGAGTCTTCCCCTGACTGTCAAACCTCGTATGTGCTACAAAAGGTTTTAGCCAACAATACAGATTAAAAAAAAAAAAAAGCAAAAATAAAAAAGCGAGTTTGCACTCCAAGTGCCAGCAGATGGATGAGTTACCCTCTTGAGACAGGGACTAAATTACGGATGGTCAGGGGGAGGTCAGCGAGACAGCCATGCCTCGGCACTCAGCTGCACTGCCGGGCCACACCTCTGACTCTGCCGCTCCATAAACTCTGCCCTTACATCCAGCCGTGCCTCCTTCCCGCTGAGCTAAACTGTGCCTCCATTAAAATTACCCTTCCTCTCCTCCCAGGGCTTCCTCTGTAATTTTCTGCTCAAAGTCAAAGGAAATAACAAAGCCAGGGCTGCTCTCCAGCCTCCCCCCAGACATCGCTGCCCCTCCATGGCAGCTCTGTCTCCAGCCTCCTCTCTCCCCACAAAGCCACGTTGCCAGGGATCTTCCCAGCTGACTTCTCCTCCCAGCTTGAAGGACTTCCCCCGAGTGGAGGCATCTGCAGGCAGGAACATACATTTGGGTTTTCATGACTTTCCTCTGACGTCCTGCCAGGGACTTTCAGGTTTACGCAAAGAATAGCCACTACCAGGGCCAGCAAAAAAAGCTTTCAGCCAACTGAAAGAAATAAAAGTAGAAGGTTAATTCTCTCATTTCCAGTCCTGAGGCAATATTCTCTCTCTCATGTTTTACTGGTCTTTTTAAACTGAGTTCTAGGGAAATGGGTGGAAGATGTGGAAATCCTATTGCAAAAGCACCTGCCCGCTCTTTTCCCCAGAGAGCCACAAAGAGAACATTCTATTATTTAGTTAATTGCAAAGAAACAATTACAAAGGAACTTGGCAAACTCTCTCTAATCACAGCAAGACCCACTGCAGTCGAGTAAGTTCAGCAAATTAGCAAATAAGTGAACATAAAAAGGAAAGAATAACACAGCTCAAATAGCACTTTGTTCGTTTGTTTTGTCACTCTTTGTTTCTATTTAATTATTTAAGGTATTTCTTCATAACATTCTGGTACATTTGTATAATAATGAAGGTTTACTAGCATGGAAATACAATAGGTGGCTATTAAATATCTGCCGAGAGAGGGAAGAAAACTGCCAATTCTCTGAGTAGATTATAGAGAGCCTGTTCAGGAAAAATTTCCAGGTTAGATAAATAGAAGGTTCTGCCACAATTTGTCTAAGTTCCAAATAAGGATTATTGCTTGATAATGGCAATGCAAAGCAAAGTTTGTGCAGAACGTTGTAACTTGTACTACAGGCACTCATGGTCAATCCCATTTATTAAAAGCTCTTCTAATTTTCCATGCATATACCTAGAGGCCATTCAAACACAGCCTTTTTTTACAGCAGCACTGTAACCAAGTGACAGATTTTACAGTATTTCATCCCTAAAGTCGTATTACAGCAAAGAGTTTCAAGCTGTGTTACATTGCTGAGGCAGAGGCTCAGCTCAGCAGAGGTGATGGGCTGAGGAGGGGAGAGGAGTGAGATCTGGGTGTGGGACTGGCTGATCATGAGGGAGGTAGGACAGCCCTTGACAATGGACGTGATGTCCCTTCTGCTTCTTCCCAGACCATTTTGAGCATCAAGATTTTATGACACCTCTGTTCACTCTGCCAGCTATAGAAACCCTAAAGGAGCTTATGTGGTACCCAGTGCAATGTGTCTGAGGCAAAACCCTCCCAAAGAGAGGGGAGCTGGGACATTGGTACAGACACAGCTCTGGTGAGGGGAACAACACAAACACTGTCCTGGAGAGCAAGGGGATTCCAAATGCTCAGGTTTGAAAAGGTTAATTGGGAGATCCAGGCAGGGAGGGGCAATGGGAGCGGGGTGCAACTTCATCAGTGGGTTACACCAGAGTGTAATTCTTGAGAACACAGCAACACTCGCTGTTCAAGGCTATTCCTTGAGCACAGCAGGAGTGGTTACTGAACACCATGTGTAAGCAACGTGCCAAACACACACCAAAACCAGGGCAGGTATTAGGAAGGGGATGTCAGAGCTGCCTCCTCCAGCAGAGCAGCACTTCAGCAAACAGAAGGAAACATCAGAGGAACTGATGCAGCACCTACCACCAACCATGCCTGAAAATCCTTCCCTAAAATACCTGGAATCTAACGTGGAAATTCTGTTCTTTGCAGGTCTTCATGATGCACATTGAATAAAACCTTTTTCTCCCCTAAAAAAGTTTGTATGAGGAAAGCAATTCATTAGCTGACAAACCTACCACAGAGAGATGCTGCAAAGCTTGCAAGAGTCAAGGGCATTCCAACTTCAGCTGCAGACAAATTATGGCTTAATATAACTAAGTGTGAATGTTTAATTGCTTTCAACTGAATTCAGGACCAGTCTGCTCCAAGAAATAATACCAAATTTTTCCATTCATGCCTCATGGATTGCTTCTGGTGTGCAAGATTTAAAACTGAAGTTTCTTGTAAGAAATCCAGAGAATATGCCAGTAGAGCTGAGAGGAAAGAATTAAAAAAAGTGAAATTTAATTAATATAATCATCCAACAAAGATTGTCTCATCTTGTACTCTCATAGCTGCTGTAGTATGACACCAAGGACTCTGCTGGACAGGAGGATGACTGCAGGATTTCCATGTTTTCACAGCAGTTAACAGGGTCCTCTATTTCCATAAACCAGCAGAAAGATTCTTTAAGGAAACCTTAAAGGCTTTTTCAGTAGACCTGGAAAGGGATGTACATGTCCTAGCTCCTTCCAGAGCTCCACCACCAGCAACAATAACCCAAGTGAGGGGAAACACTGTCAGGGGATAAACTGTTGAACTCTGTAGTCTCCTGCTCTCCCTCAGCTGCTGCCAAACCAGTTAAGCAAAAACCCATCAGCTCTTTCAGCTCCACCAGGCTCTGGTCAGGAACACTGCTCATTTCTGATGGGACAACCTTGAACCTACACCAGAAGAAAGAAGAAATTTCACACCCTCCATGTTTCAGTTATCTTGTTACCGTCCACGCAGGAAATCAGGGATAAAAGGTCAGCCCAGGTGCAAAGAGAAAACAGGAGCATGCAGTAGAGGCCAGAGGGGCAATGAAAATACAGCTGTAGCAGAGCAAACACATCAACATTTGGTTATAAATTTTATTTCAAAATTCAACAGATCAAAGAAAATATATTGCAATTGTTTTAGCTTTTCAAAGATCCCAAAATAAATTATATAAAATACTTGCACAGTCCTAAATATTAAAAAGATCATAAAAATTAATGGTGCTCTCATGTGCCAAGATTACTCCTTTTCCATTTTGACTACATTAGAAGTTGCCTGTGCAGGGATTATTTTTAGAGCTATGCAGGAAACAATACAGTTTTCAGGTCTTGATGCCTCAGTAAAGATTTACAGGCAAAGGCACTTAAGGGCAAAAAGAGATCAAGAGAGATAACGTCCCATTAAAGTCAGATCTCTGCACTCACACACAATCTCTAACTAACACTGCTGCAAACTGCAGAAGGTTTTAAGTCAGAAACATTATTCCACATCGACAGAATGGAAAATGTGCTTTAGATTACACAGGATACAGGGGAGTTTAATTTTAATTCAAGACCTTGACACCCCTACAAGGTTTCCAGGGCTTTCTACAGAGGTGTTTTTCAGAAACAGCATGTTTGTATTTGGCCTATCTTGGCAGGTTTGAGCCATACTGATTTTTATTGTCTCCAGCTCCCTGTTGAGGTAAAATGCCATTTATTAAAAAATTAACTTTTTCTTCCTTCTTTGTGCCAGGCTTCTTCCCAGATTTAAGTGTGCTGGCATTCAGATAGATAACCACAGAACCAAACCTAGTCAATCACTACTCCCTCCAACACATTCCATCACAGTGTACAACAGAACACCATGTAAGGCTAATACTGTGCAGGTTTTTCTTCCTACTATACCACACCAAACTTCTGAGGTGTAGTGAACACATAATTATCTTCCAAAGTAAGATATGATTTTGAAGGCCATCTCAAGGTTAGTATCAGATTTTTGATGGGTGGGAGTTAGAACCCCTGAATTTAGAAAGTTTTAGACACATTTTGATTCACCCAAGATAACACTTGCTCCTTTTCACCCTGGTTTGTGCCTGGGTCATCCCAGGGTCGTATCTCCTATTTATCCTGGAATTTGTCTATTGACAGTGCTGCTGCTGCTGCTCACATGCTCAGCTCAAACACAAGCCCTTCTGCTCTGTATCAACTTCCTAATACTGTCATATTGCCCATTACAGCTAAGTAAAGTAAAAGAATGATTTCTTTATTGCATTTTCTGCCCCAGTATTTCCCTATAGGATGTCAGCCAGGCAGGTATTTGGTATCAGCCTTGGTCCTGACACATTACACGCTCTCCCTTTAATGTGTCAGACCTTATCTCTCGTTACTCTCTGGAGAGATCCATGACAGAGTCACAGTTACAGACCTGAAATATTATACACAACAACTCAGTACAGCACTGCTTCCATTTAGCAAAATGACCCTTCTTCTAGAAGGAAGCAGATCCCAGCTTCTACCAGAAGGATCCTATCCCTTCTCTTTTATGTATATTTTTTTCTCCTTCCTGCAGATGACAGTCATGTGACCAAAGCACCAGCAGGAAAAATTTACCCGGTGGGAGTGCAAATGACATTCTTCAGACTGCTTTGGGTATGGAGAGCTCCCAAAACTGCCTTTGGAAATAGCACAGGCAGCATTTCCACCGATGGGATTAACTGAAATCAGCTGCATTGTGCTGCAGCCATCCACTTTCCTCTTTGGCTGCTAATACTGGCACAAACTATGATAAGCCTCAGATAGTGCTTCTTTGAAATGACAGAATTGAGACAGCCCTGACTTATTGGTATTCTGAAAAACAGAGGTGACTGATTTTTAATTTAGAAAAGGTGATAAAAATCTTATATTTAAGAGCATGCTTTCTGTTTACAGGAGACTTTATTGCTCTTTGATGACAAAGAAACCATTAGTGTTTCCAGCAAACCTTCACCACGTGCTTGTAAAATTAATTTCCCCTTCCAATAAGTATCATGATTTATCTAGTTCACCTTAAAAAAACCCCCACACATTTCAATGTCTTTGAAGGATGTTGGTGCAACAGCAGGAACTATCCAGTCAAAAAGTACAGCCTGCAGAGAAGATCTGGAAAGACCCTCTCTGATTAAATCCTCAACAGCCCATCAGGCCTTTAGTCTTTCTGTGGATAAGTATATTGTGAGTGATTTTTCTGGATGCAGTCTTAATTTCTGCTATAATCCAACCTGCGACTTCTGCTCCCAAACCAAATTGCCCTGATTATGTATGAGCAATGTAGCCAGGTGAACATTCCGGACAGTTCTATCTCCTATGTCAAATATTTTTACACATTTAAGAGCTGACCCTGCAAAACACATATAATTTGTGACTTTTTAAGCAGAAAAAACACTCACAAGGGTATCCCTTCACAGTACACTCCTGCTGTTACACACCTGCCCAGACAAGTCCCAAAAGCTGATTATGTCATCAGACATTTCAACACAAAACAGTACTACACGTATCATGGAAAAGATCAATAAATAAGAAAACTCAGTTGATACAGTGGGCCTAGAATAGCCCTATGACAAAGAAATGGCTTTCTAAAAGCCTTTACAAGGTCTGCACAGACTGTAAATGTTCAATATAAAAATAAAGAAGATATTAAAATATGATACAGTAAAGATTTTAAATAGTGAAGCACTAATAACAAGTACCAGTTGTACCCTTTTGCATACACAGGCTAAAAACTGGAGTTATGTAATTTACCACTTTTTGATTAAACAAATTATTTTAGTTGACCAGAAACAAAACTTTGTTTGACATTAAATATCTTAAGGCTTTATTGCTTTCATTTAAATTTGGCAACTGAATTTATAATCCTCATTGTGAAGCAAAACATCAAAGTGTTTTGGTTGAGTTTTCAATTCCAAGCTCTCTGTGTACCAGGAGGGCAAGGTTAACAGTCAGTGACTTTTAGCCACAAAGTCTGCAGAGACAACATATCAAAGGATTACTCATTTGTGGCTGAAATCATGTGAACTGTCATTAAAAAGGGGCTGATATTCCCCCTTTTTCCATCTTTGATATGCTTGATCTCGGTACAAATAGTTTTGTGGGTGAACTAAGTAATTCAAGCTCACCAGAGCCTGTTACCAAACCTTAGAAGTGGGTGTAGCTTTTCTTCACCTGCAGCAAGGGAGGGACAACAACATCATCATCATCATCGGAGTCGTCGGAGTGAGCCTCATCCAGGGGCACACAGGGAGCAGAGCAGGACCTGCCTGAAATGATTCCAGCAAGCAAGGTCATCAACAAACAGCACTGACCAAAACAAACCCCTGTGGCCAGTGTGGTATTCTCTGAGCCATTTAACTTCCAAGCTTACCTGGACTCATCCAGATATGGATGACTCTGATTTTTTTGTGCATGGAGCTATTTCTGTTCCTCTTTAATGAGCCAGAGTGCACAGTAAGGGCTGAGCTGACACACTGACCATGCATGAGCTCTCTTATTGCCTTTAAATCTTTCCAAGGGGTTACACACACCAAGTAATGCCATTTGAAACTGAAGCCATTGCAGGTCAAAACCAAACATTTATTAAATGGCCAGCAAAGAAAAAACTGAGCTAAGCTTAAACTATGCAGAGGTCACAAAGAGAACTTGACTCAGATATAGATGGAATGAAGGGAAGTAGATGCAAAAAAAGGTAGAAGCTCTCAGTCTCTGTCTTTAACCCCTATACATGTAAAACACTCAAAATATTGTTCACCTGCTGTTCTACTGTAATGACAATAAAAACAGTGACCAAACCATTGGGGTTTTCACTTTATTTTTAATTTTGTTACTTTGCTATTTTCCTGGATGTGCTTCTATGCATCTCAATCAATGTTTGAAGAAGAGTTCAGGTTGTGAACAGATATTCCTGATGACTCCAGTAAATACTGGAGAATCAGAGGCATAAAATGAGTATATACAAAGTCCCTGACACAAGAAGAGCAGAAGCAGCAGCTTATAACCCCTGTGCAAGAGATGTAGGAACTAAATGATGACTGCTATTAATACCTTCCAACACAATATCCTCCCCTCAGCTATTAATACCTTCTAGCACAATATTCTTCCCTCAGCTCCACTTATTTTTCAGTTTCAAACATAAATTATCTGAAAAGACTCTCCCAAAGAAGAAAACAAATCAAGACAACCTGTGGTAGAAAGAGGAAATAGGCAAGAAGCCACAGTCTGAGGTTTTGACCTGAATTGGAGGGCACACAGAGATTATTATCCAGGGAAAACAGACCACAGGTCTTGTAGTGAAATAAGATATTCCTGACACAGGGAAAAAAAAAAAATCCTGGTATGAAAGAGAAGGCAAACACAGGAAATGGAATGTGGAATAAAGAAAAGGGACCACAACTGGCCCAAGAATAGGAAAAGTGACAGAGCCTGTGAATGGCAAGGGAGATGCAGGGAGAGCATTACATTACATTCATCTCAGCCTGCACATGCAAGGAAACACATGATTTTTGACTCAAGTGAAAATCTTCTCTTCACCAGTCAACAAATAATGTCAGAGTTTTTCAGGGAGATTTATGAGATAGTAGCACTGGTGATATGGAAGAGCAAAGGGAAGTACCAAAACCAGGCCTGATAACCAGAAGAAGCATAAGAATAAACATATTATACATGAAATAGCTTAATATCATCCAAATCACCCTTGATTATATCCTGCTCTTGACATATAAGATTTTCTAGTCCTCATTTTCAGTTTGATATCAACTTTTTCTTGGTGCTTGTGAAGAGCAAGCACTGATAAGAGTTAAGGGTTCTCTGCAAATTCATTATGATTCCAAAAAAGCCTGAAATTAAGTTAACAGTTGCAGCCAGAGTGGCCAGTAATATACAAAGAGAAACACTGCCCTTAATCAAGATTGCTGTGCACGTACAGAACATATTCTTCCTTCCTGTCACTCTCCTGACAGAACAAAACAAAACACAACACCAAGTTTCAGAGGCTGCATCCTTAATATCTGTTTCATTTCATGGGAAACAGCAGAAATGGCTTTATAAAATCTCCAGGTCCTGAAGACAAGCAAAGCAGCAATGAATAATACACTTCTTTTTAAAATTCTTTCTTTTCCTAGAAAATACAGGGACATGTAACCTGATGCAAACAGTGAATTATAAGTCTGCAATGCTACACCAGGATTATATACATTCATTCTAGCAGAAGTATAAGGTTTTTTAAAACATATTTTCATCTTCCCCATTGTTCTTAAAGTAATGCCAAAAGGGTAGTGAATTGAAATGATTTATTGCAATACTGATATTGACTGAAAGCTTAAGATCATTTTAAGACCTAGAGGTCATGAAATGCAAGTTTGGAGTCGGGACAAATGAAGAAAGAACTTGTTCAACAGCTGCATGATTTAAAGCTATAAGAATTTGACTGCTTTTAAATCACTCAGCTGCTCAACAAGCTCCTTGTCTCACATCCTTTCCAAGCTGCAGGATGACCACTGAAATCCCAATTTACCATCAAACCCCAATTTTGCCAGTGGATTTTTTGTATCAGTCGTGAGCTCAGAATGGCAGAGGCAGAATTTTAGTTAACTTTAACTTCAGTTGAAACTACATAAATCCACATGGCAAAAACCCAAACAGATCACTGAGGGGTTGCATTTACACCAGGGTGCCCTTTAAGAAGTTTTTCCCAATTCATTTTTGGGAGATTTTGGTTAAACACTCCCATGCACCAGGACCTAATACTTCAGAGAGCTCTGTGCCAGCAGTCTTTTAGGCAGTTACAGAAGCACATCCCCAGTGTGCCTCTCCACAAACCACCTGGATACATTCTCATCCCAGAGCTTGAAAACATTTTGCACATTCTTGAAATCAGCAGCAAACAAAACCTGGCCTACTCCAATCACTCCTTTTTGATATTCACCAGGAAAGAACTGCAAGGAAGAAAGTTTGAAAGTATGGTTTCCTCTCTCCCAGTATAAACTATTCCAGAAGTTCTTCACTCATCAACTTATCATAATCTGCAATAACACTTAGCTTAGGAGACTTCATAGCTTGACAATGACTGTGCTCTGATGGTTTATGACTGTGTTTTATATGACTGTGTTTACTGGACTTGCCTCATCTTACACTCCTCTTTGGGCCTTAGAAGGACTAAGCATTTAAGGGATTCTTTCTCTCTGAGTGGAATTTCACAACTGGTTTACCCTGGCTTTAGAGTAAGCACACCAATAATGACTACTGCAGTAGAGCTCAGGCAAAACAGGGTGCTGCAGCATTATTTTTTTCCTGGATACTATCACCAGACAAAATTAAAGTCACTCAAAACTCAAACATCTTTAGAAACAAGTACTACCTACTTCTTCACAAAGCAGAATGTGCTTCTGAATATGGAACATGGTGAAGTTTCTTAAACACATTTCCTTCCACTGAAGTGTTACCTCTGTTTTCACAAGTCCTGCAAATCTGGTTTATTACCCACCTCCTATCTTAGAGAAACAGCCTCACTGCTTACAGCATTCTCTGTCTCTGAGCAAGCCTGCAGGGACTGGCAGCTTTTCATTGACAAAAAAAAACCAAGTCAGTGTTTCTCAGGTCACACTCAAAGTTGCTCCATTTTTCCCCAACTGGTCCATAAAAGCCTAAAATATCCCACTCTGGACAGAACCAGCCTTTTTCAATTTAACTCCTTTGAAGCTGCATGTCTAAGGCTGTCTTATCTGCAGCATTGTTTTGCCTTTCTTCCTCAGTACTTCTAACATCCTCCTAAAAGAGGCTTTTTTGGCTTTAACTCCATCTTCTCACAAACAGCAATAAAGAATCCAAGAAGAAAACCAAATGGCACAAGAGCCATAAAAGAGACAGATTTTCTCAGTTTGCATTACAGTAGTACTTTGCTGGCAAGGTTATCCAGGACTTCATTTTACCCCTTACTGCAGCAACTGAAGACTGCAGAAAAAAACTTGACTAAATGCACATAGCTGCCCAGGATGGCTCTTTTTAGCAGATGTCTGTCTGTCTGCTGCAGAAGCTAAGTCAGGGTGGTGGAAATGCTCCCAGCTTGTCTATGGCTAAGGGCCCAAAATGTGATGGGAAGTACCACACTCCAGCTACAGGGCTGAAAAGGAATCAGAGAGGCAATACAGGGGAACACCACGTTCCCTCAATAATTACCACTTACACCAGAGAGCTTCCAAACCACAGCTGGGACTAACAGACAAAGCACTGGGAAGAAGCTGGTGCTGAGACTGTCAGAGCTTTTATTTTTTATGCAGAGAACTGCTCACGCCAGTAGAAGCAACATGTCACCAAATAAAGCAACACACATGGAGTACAAGGATGCACATGTGTGTGCACAGGCAGATGTTCTCTATAAAACTGTGCATGCACCCACTCAAAACACCCAGACTTTTGAACACAGGGGAGGGAGATTACCAGGAAGAGGAGATGTGAGGACTGAAGGTCTCTGGAGTGCTGCTGAGCCTGGTTTCTTCTCTGTGACATAAACTGCAGGATCTGCTTTCCCACTGGGGGCACTGGGCACAGAGGGCCTGCAAAGAGACACACTCAGAGCATGAGGCACAGAAGAGTGTTTGCAGTCTCTCTTCACAGGCTGGGCTGAAAAGTTTGTTGTGTTGATGCTTTATCACCTGCAGAAGTGAACCCCGACGCTAAACAGAGGTGACAGCCATGTAACTCTCCTTGTAACCATGGCAGCCAACATTAAAAACTTTCAGAGCAGTAAACCCTGGAGAGAAAGGAAGTATTTTTCAAGACAGTCACCATAAAACTAAGAAGTAATCAAATCCCTGCACCCTGCCTGAGCTAAGTGACTTGATGGCAATACAGCTTCTCCCTCTTCTTCCTCCACATAACCCTTCATCTGCACATGTCAGGGCTTCAGACCCACCCATTAAGCAAATGTATCAGCAATCTGTGTGATAACAACAGTAACCTTTCTGTTCCAAAGAGTAATTAATTCACTTTACTTTTACTCGCTGCTAAGGACATGCAGCAAGATATGGGAAGACTCCTGCAGCCACAAAGCTCCTTTTAGTTGCACATCTTTTGAATCTTCTCAGGAACAAGCTCTCCCTTGTCTTTTTTGCAACAATGGCCTTGTTCTCCTTCTCTGCCAAGGAACCCACACTAAAATTCTATTAAAAAAATACTCCGCTCCTGTAATAAAAATTTTGCTATTGCATGTTGCAGAAGTATCTACTCCCCACTTACCTCCCCTGAAGCAGTCCTGTACGTGCTAAGTGGGCCCTGAAAATGGACTGGATGAATGTCACAATCTCATCTTTCTCCTTGCAATCAGAAGAAAAGCTCAAGGAGTCTGACATGGAAGACAGGCAGGAGTTCTGCAAAGCAATCAGATTAAAGAAAACTGACCTTTTACAGATTGCACAGAATCTTGACAGAACCTTTCACAATCTCACTCTTGATTGTAAAACTGGCAGTAGAACAAACATCCCCATCTTTTGGTCTGCAGTTTTTAAGGTTCTGTAAGACTAAATCAGCAGGAAATGCAAATCTGATCATCATACAAGCTTTGAAGCATCAGCATTCAATTAATGAAAGAGCAGACACCTGCAAGGAAAGTTCATTTATTTCCCAGGAAGGAAACCTTTTGAAGATTAAGGAGGTAAGACAACCTTCATAATGGATTTATCTTCTGCTTGTATCAGGCCAGGTATTCAGCCCTCCTACATTGGGCCAGATTACCAGAATCAAAGAGCATGGAAAGTACAAACAGATGGACAGCCTGGATGGAGAATTACAAATTAACTATAGCCTGCTAAAGGTCCAAAGGATATTTATATCACCTGGCAAATGATTTACAGAAACTGAATATTTAATTTGTAAGGAAATTTTTTCATATTCAGAACTAAATAATCTGGAGCAAACTCGACATGATAGAGGACACCAATTCTTGGGCTGAGTGTGCCTCACCAAGAAACCTTTACTTTTTAATCCAATAAAAGATGTTTTCCAGATTCTTACTGCTGAACTTTAGTGAAAAAATGTTTATCTATTACTCCAGTGACTGAGTAGTGAACCCTTGAGAACAGGTAAAGTTCTGAACAGCTCTTCAAATTAAAGAGTTATAGGGTGTGTTATCTGATGGGAGAACCAGGGGAAAAAAATACTTAGTTACAGTCTTACAGGCCACAAGGCTGAGAAGTTACAGCTTTAATTCTAAGAAAAAGTGTGAACTACAGAATGTAAGAAGGGAAGATAGGGAATGAGCTCAGTATCTTTCTGGAATTACAGTGATGATGCCAACCAGCACATTAAAACAATCACCAGGTGATTCAACAAATTAAGCCTGGAAGTAAAGTCCTTTACACTGCAAGATAAACACAGAGTGATGCTGGGATACCCATCTGGCCCCACAATTACCTTGGTGTGAGACTCTGCATCAGGCACCCTGATACCCAGCAGCAATTTCTGTCGAGATAAATGTCCCCTGAAGGCTGCCTGGAGCAGAACAACGGCCTGGCATGGAGAGAAGTGGCCATTAGCTCCTCTGAAAGATAACCCCCAGACATTACACCTCCAGGGTCAGCTCTGGGGTTCAAATTCCATCTGAGAGGTGTTCAGGACTGATCCTATCAAGTGCAGTGAAGCTCTAGCTGCCAACACCAGCCTGTATTTCACCAACACAGCACCATGCTCCCATTCCCACCTTAGATTCTGGCTACCCAGAGGGCTCTGAGATGCTCTGTTACAATCAGAAACCAAGCCAAGGCTGGCAGACCTTGTGGTGATTACACTGAATGCAAGGCCTTCCACTACCCTAAGAGATATTACTGGGTTATAATCAACAAAAAGCATCTGGAACAGCATGTTTGTGTCACATGGGTAGAATTAGTTCTAATTTCTGAAAGAGGGATTTTTAATACTTTGGAAGAAACAAAGGTAAGATGCTACACTGTGTTATTTGAAAAAAAACAGTTTAATTAAAACCCTTTTGCAAAACATTCACCAAGAAGTGACTTTGTATGGCAAACTTGTCAATATCTTCATAATTCTCACAGACATTTCTCCTCAGCAAAAGCTTCAAATCCTATTTCAAGTCTTTTTGAAGATTTATCATAATGACAATTAAATCAGGATTAGAATTATCTCATTCAGAAAAACTCTCCTGTCTGTTGGTAACAGATTTTGTTCAGAATTTTCAGAAGATTTCATCTTGCAGAAGGTACCAACTATGGAAAATTTGAGACCACAAATTTGAGACCACTAACAAAATGCATGAAACAAAATCAGGATGTCAGAAAGAAGATTGCAGCCAACCCAAAGAACAAATATTGTCTTGGTTGTTTGCCCTTTGATACAAATGAAATGTGTTGTACTGTTTTATTGTGTTATAAACATACTCACCTCATGCAGAGCCATTTCTTCTTTCTGAAATGAAAAATGCCCGTGTTAATGCCACAAACATATACAAATTTTAGCTAATAAAAATTTGCAAAATTTTCCCAATAGTTAAAAGACACAGAGAACACCTGTCCCAACCCTTGCCAAACTCAAACAACATAATCTTTCAATGTGTGGATAGATGATAAAACAAGAGTAGGATTCAGAGGGGGACGTCCTTGCTGTTCCCTGATAGGAGAATCTCACCTTGGTTTTGTACATCTTCCAGTATCTCTGGATAATTTTGGCTGCCTGTTCTTCCCTGTGATTTTCTTTGCCTGTAACTTTGCAGACTGATGGAGCCTGCAAAGGAGAATCTCTACGTTAGCACAGTAAAGACACAGAGCTGTGAAGGAACAGATTACAAATGACTCAGGAAAATCAGTCCCAGAGCTCATCCTGCCTGCAGGGCAGAAGGAAGTTCAAGAGGAAATTCTTAGTTCTGAACCCCACTCATGTTCAAACTCATCATGGAATGACTCTTAGAGTGAAACACTTCCCTGCCCCCATTCAGCCCCCAGCAGGGCATGGGAATGGAAAAGTTTCCATTTGCACATTCTCCTATTTTTCTTTGCATTGCTAAGGCACTGCTAACCCACTGCGTTATTGCTCAGAAATGATTTGTATGTTATCAACAGACTGAGAACAAAAATCAGGTTATCTGATTTTGCAGTTCTTTTCCAGGAAAGACAAGTATTCATTAACCAGGGAGGTCTCTTATGCTTCATCCTGGCAACTGTGGCCCCATAATCTTCTCTTTAAGCTTACTGAGAGCTGGCCATTGTAAGACATCAAGCTTGTGTAAGTTGGCATAAACCTACTCTTCTATCTTAATGAATTTAATTAGAGGAAAAAGGAAGAAACCAAGAATAAAACAAGATTTTGTTCCAGTAATTTCTCCCGAGGTGTGGTTGCATATTCCACCTCTCACCACTTGATCCTTTTGATCCCTAATTATCCCACTCTAATTGTCATACCTCACATGCTAAACAAAAGTTAACTGCAAGTTTAAAAGACTAATTTAATTTGTTGGTGTAAAATTTTAACTAGAGGAACAAGAGATTTTATAGACTCTGAAAAACCTCTTGATTCTGTGAAAAGAATTTATTTATAACCTAAAACTGCCGAGCTCCAGGCTTAAGTTTAGCAAATGGATCATGTCATATTAAAAATGACAACCTACTATTAAAATGAGAAATTGGTAGGAACTTAGTGATAATTACAAATAATGGGAACATTTCAATAAATGGATGGTTACTGGCCAAGAATATATATAGTCTGCAGAGGGAAAAAGGAGCTGCTTGTTGGCTGTTTTTAAAGACTCCAGTTATTTGGTATTCAAAACATCCTCTACCATCCATGAGCCTGTAACACACAGCAAAGGATCTACAGAATGGCTCAGTATATCAGAAACCAGAACCCTCTTAAGCCAATGGATGTTTTTATTAATATTTTTTACTATGTGTATTTCAGGGTCTATTTATTTTTAAGCGCAAATCAAAATCCCCAGTAATAATTTCCAAGTAATATTCAGTGAAATGAGATTAACATGGCCACAGTGCCTCTGAAAGCAGCTCTGTCAGTGCCCATCCATCTCAACTGGCCAATTACCTCACTTGGAAGAGGGACAGAAGATTGCAGAGATATCAAGCTCAGACATATTTCACAAAACCCCCAACTGATTTCAAGAGCCACATGTAAGACTGTCCAGGATTAACAGATGCACAGATATATTTACTAGGAATCAGAAAAACCAGAAAGAAGAAGTTATGAATACCTCAGCTCCAGGAAAACTTCACTTGGAAGTGAAGTTCGCTTATTTCATTGTATTGACATCTTCCTTAATTCTTGACTCAAATATTATGTTCCATCAGCAGCAGAATTAAAACCCCCTCAATTTCCATGATGATTAGTGTTCTATATCCTGTAAATCTTCCCATGAAAAAGCACCTCACTTCCATCCTATCAGAAAAGCAAGTGAGTACTTTCTGACTTGTGACAGCACTTGTGCCCTAAAGGACCACATGGCCAGCAGAAAAAAACACTGAAAAGGGATTTTTATCTTTTGCCTGTGAGTACATTTATCTGTGTCTCCATCCTTTGTCTAACTGTCACCTCCTACAAAACCTCCCTCCCTCTATGAAATCATATTGAAATTAGGTAATGCTGTAAGAAGATAAAAGTAATCATAACTTTTATTTTTTTTAAGTATTAGGAAAACTCCCAAACACTTCAGAGTTTAAGTCTTTTGCAACATTACACTGAACATGAGAAAAAGCAACAGCAATGCAGAAGATCACTAACAGAACAGCTTCAAAAAACTCCCCAAGTTGCAGTGTTAATTATTGAAATAACTTATTTCCAACAAATACTGGGAGGCAATCATCATTATCTATATGACAAGATTTAATGCACCTCTGAAAAAACACACCTAGCAGCTCTTTAGACTACCAGCTCCATTTAAAACCTATATCAGGCACAAGGAAAAAAAAAAACACAAACAAAATTGTGGCTGTACCTTATTAAGTTTTCGCACTGTATCTTCTGCCATTTGCCTTTTCTCTTCCTCCAGTTTAAACTCCAATTTCCCTGCTTTCTGTGTCAGGTTCTGGATTTCTTCACTATGGTTGGAAAAGCAAAGATACTTATAGCTTGTAGAAATTTTCTATTGATCCTGCTTTGAAAACACTGAATCTATTTCATTGCACTTTGGGTTGCTTTGGGTTTGTTTTTTAAGGTCAAAGAGGGAATCTGCTCAGAATGATACCTGTTTTCATAGTAACAGACACATAACATCAATTCTCACTCTATGATAGCACAGCCTTGTGTTAAAATTAAGAAGTCTCAAGGTTAATGTGGTAGCCTTGATACCATTAATGATGTATTTAGAAGTGCTACAGTTTTCTATTTGTCAGTCCAAGTCCTTTCTCACAAAACAATATTGAAATCACTTTTGTGTGCCTCCCTTGCACAGGATTATCACTCACAGTTGTACAGAATACAAGGAGTAACTGGAATAACACAGAGGCAATGGTCTAGAAAAATAGGCTAAGGTAAAGAGAGCACAACATGTTCCTAGAGAGAAAAGGTCTGAGCCCAACATAAAAGCTTTTTCAATTTATCTTATTAACTTTAAATATAATTTAAATCTTATTTTTACTCTACTACTTAGTCCTCCACTTCCTCTAAAAGCACTCTATAGAATTCTTCCACTAGAAACTTACTCCATCCTTCCAAACACTTCTGCTTAAAAGAATCCCCAGCTTCTTGCAGTTCAGATAAACTCCTATAGAATTTGAGCCACTTCAAAAGAGAATCATACTTTAGGAGATTTTTTTCTTTGAGTTCTGAAAGGATCTATTAATACAAAATACTTTACCTTAAAGTCTGCTCTCCTGTACTCTTTTCTTCCATCTTACTCTGCCACTTCTGCAGCTCCAACTCCACTTCAGCCTTAGCCTGCAGTAACTGCTTGATTTCTAATCTACAAAAGTACAAGGAAATCTAAGGGATACCTAAGATAGTAGTTATTTTTTCCTTAAACTTCTAAATCAATTTGCTTTCCTCAAATTCATAAAGTAATCAAATTTTAAATTTTTCCTTTTAAACAAAACAAAGTGCAAGCGCCCATTGCTGAGGAGCAAAAGGCCTCCTCACATGCTCCCACTGTGCATTTTTGCTCAGAGGTGACACAGGAGGCAGAGTGTCACCAACACACCTCCCTGTGGGCATGTCCCTGCTCACAGTGCTCAGATTAACCTGCCCCAAAGCCCTGACACACCAAACACTGCAGGCAATACAAACTGCAAATCAATCACTTATGGGGAGAACAGAAGCCACAGGGCATCCTAGGACAGAAGGCAGGTTTAGCTGGAGAAAGTGGGAGATCAGACAAAACGTGTTGGAAAAAAAAAACCACACAAATTTTTACAGCAAAAAGTTTTGGCTTTTTCACGAGCAAAAAGTGCTGCATAAACATATAACCCTTCAAAGGGTATTCAGTGTGATTGGCAGAAAACTAAGCCTCGAAAAATGTGCAAGAAACAAGCAGAAATTCTCATTTTCCATCCTCTGGCTTTTGTTCTGCAATGTAATTTTATGAAGCAAGTAGGATTAGAAAGAAGCTTTTGAAATAAAAACTGAAGCAATTCTCTGAATTAATTTTCTAGCTGAAAATGTGAAATACTTATTACATCATTTCATGACAGGATCAGAAATGATGAAATGATTCACACCTACAGAAGAACATCCCAGAAAAAAGTCACACTTACTCTTTACTGAGCAGGAGATTCTGAAGTGCCTTCCTATCACTCTTCAGTTCCTTCACCAGCCTTTGGAGTTGACAGCATTCCTCACCATGGTCTAAATGTTGGGATGCTGGATGATCCAGGTCCACGGAAGGCGAAGATGACACAGCAAGCACTTGTGATGCCTCACTATCAGCTGAGGACACTCTGCTGCTCTCCATGGCACATACTTTCTAAGCAGGGTAAATTTACATGGAAAACACACACACACACACAAAAACAAAATCAAATTTAGCGTGAGATTACTTCATTTAGGCCGAGAAAAAATCAAATGGAGGCTAATTCTAAAATGTGCATCTATATCTAAGAAGTGTGATAAAAGAAAACAGGGAAGGAGGGCTCATGCTACAGGAAGCAGGTTATGTGTATGAGGTAGAATGCACAAGGCTGAGACACTGAAGAACAACAGGCCAAGAGCATTGCACTTGCAGAGCACTGCAAGGCAGTGGGTCTGCATTTTCTGCTCCCAGACAGGTAAGAAAGACACTTAACTATGACCACTTACTTTTTCTAGATCTGAAATCCTCCTCACCAGCCTCTGTCTGCTCCACTCACTATAATCTAAACATAATAATAACAAAGTCTTAAACATATATCTATATCCACGGGGCAACATGGCTTTTTGAGACTTCTGGCCATATCAAAAGACCATTTAAAGATCTCTGAATGCCAGCTTTAAATATCTACCAATGAAAAAATGAGAATGGGCATAAAACATCTGATTTCTAAACTGATCAGCTCCGAAATCAACATCAGCCACTCAGTTCACCAATTTTCAGCTCAAAAAGTGAAAAAGTCTCCTGTATCAATTTGAGTTTAGAAATCTCAGGGACAATAATAGAGGAAACACAGATCTGACTGGAGAAATCTCAGACTCCTGAAAGAAGGTTCTCATTCCAACTTTGCCACTCCTGAATCTTCACCTTCGTAATAAATCCCTTATTTCCACCTTGGTAGGGTCCTGCTGTCACACATCTTTCAGATGTGCCCAAATTCCCTGCCCCACATTCACTGATTTTCTAGAACATACTTTTTGTTTTACTGGGAGGAGGGGAACTGCTCAGCACATGATCCAGATCTTCCTTCAGCCTCCGATTCTCAGCCTGCAATTCCTTGATGTTCCTGGACAACCTCAGCACAGCAGCATTCAGTGCCTTCAGTCGTTTTTGGGTGTCTCTGCCCTCTGTACTTGGAAAAGGGGTCAAAACCAGAAAGTTAACTTAAAGCAGAGAACTCAGAGCCAGCATTAAAAGGAGTGGAGCAGCTTCACTACTCAAGTCAGATGGCTGAGTTGACAGCCTCAGTTCTCCCATAATAACATTTCCCTTTTTGTTTTTTTTTTTAACTTAGGGAGTTAACCTACTCTTCTCTCTAAAAACATGCAAAGATCACCTTGCTCAACACTTCCACAATTGTTTTAACTTGCATCAAAGAGAAAAGATACTTTGAAACATTGAAAATTCATTTGTTACTCTTGCTTCTTCCCCCACTCTGTTCCATTTACCCACAAACAAGGGCACTTGTATGAATGTTATTTATCTCGTTTTCTGTTTATTTTGTTAACCTTCCTTATAATGCTTTACCAGCACTCTGTGAACCTCTGATTTAAAAAACACTTCAGCCAACTGTGAGACTCCTCCAAGAAACTGTCCAGCAGAGAGCCAACCTGCAAGCTCTGAATGGCTTTTGTTCACTAACAAACATTGAGGTTGGAGAGAGGGATAGACAGAGATGGAATAACTCAAACAAACCCAACACCCAAGTGTATTTTCAGATAACTGGGAATGGTGCTCCACTGTAAAAGAAACTATCTTTGTGTCTATAAACCCCGGAGTGATTTGAAACAGATTTGAAGAATACAGCTAATATGGAAATGAAAAGCATCAGAAATGGGAAAGCCTGTAATGCGTTAAAATTACTTTAAATATACTACAGGAATTTAAATTTTTTTTTCTAATAAAGGGGGAAAGAAATCTGAATTTCTAGATGTGGAAAGTTATAACATTTGTTCACAAAACGGATTATTAGTGAGATGAAATATTTTTTCTTTATTGCTATGAAAAAATTCTTAAAAACTTCTGGAAATAAAGGCCTGAAATAACTGATGGACTTAGTTTTGCACAAATGCCACTGCCAGTGACAACTACAGAACAGTTTGTGAAGGAATCTTACATCTCATCCACTGGAACAATTACAAGGTAAAGGGGAGACATTTTACAGTTAGCATATCAGAGTGAAAGGCTGAATTTTTAACTGATCTCCTTATTAGAAATTAAAAGGAAATGGAAAAAAAAACAAACCAAATAAGACTGCCCAAATGTCATAGATGACTATTCACACTGCTTTCCCAAGCAGGAGGGAAAAAAGAGTAAAAACCAAAACAAAACACATCATCAGAATGGGAGAGTGACAGGAATGATAGAAATCATAACCAGACCACTCAGTGACATCCAAACCTAAATAAAAAAATCTATTTCGGTCAATTTTGAGGGCTTGAAAAGTTAGTTTCTAGCTACAACTGGATACTACATCTTCACATATAAATAACCATACTTCAGTATTAACACTGAGAAAGAGAAGCCAAATGCCATTCACTTCAGCCAGAACTAATAGAGACAAGCATCGTGAAAGAAATACTCTCAAACAACTCTTTCAATACACCCGAGTCCTGATCTTCAACGTGATTTATGATTTCAGTGCTCAGCCTCTCCAGCAGAGACTGACAGTCACATAATGGAGAGAGACTGCCCTGACCACCACTTTTTGAAGCTATGAATAAATGAGGACAAGGAAGAGACCTGATGACTCATTTTCACCTGTAAATAAATTAGGTGTGATGGCTTAGAGCCTTGAGAGGCTGGTCACCGTGGGCCTGAACCAAAGGATTTATTTTTTAAAAAAAGTTACAAAACAAATTTCAGTTTTCAATCCATGAGCGACAGCAAATTAGGGAACACAAGCAGTATAAATAATGACCCTAAAGAGTTCTCACATGTTTCTATCAATCTAAATAATTACACCCAATGTTAAGACAGTTGTCTGTACTTAACACTAGGAGGTCAAGTGTATTTTGAAGTTGTGTGGTAACGAATTTACTGTCCCACAAGACACTCTTACCCTTTTTTCAGCTCAAGTAACACCCACTTGCAGTGATGCTTTTAATTTGCTCTCTTAGTGGATCTTTGTCTTCTGCCTTTGTGCTTTGACCTTTATTGCCTCTATAAACTGTTCACCCTCACCACCATGCCCACACTTGCACACCAGTGACAAGCACTAGTACAAGCTTTTCTGACACAATTTACTAGTCTGTGTCTCTGTACCACAGGAAAATAATGTTTACTCCAAGAACATTTTCTCTGCAACACATACTCAAGAGCAAGATGCAGAACTGACTCAAGTGTGAAATACCAAACATCCAGGGAGTTTGTTTCAATTGCCAGTGATGCCAGAATAGGTGTGATTATGAGGGAATATGCAACAGAGATAAATTTTCAGCACTATCATGTACTTTTTAAATAGCTCTGGTATTTTTCTACATGCACAAAATGATCTATCTACAAGCTAAAAATTGTGATTAAGACATATTTCAAGGCTGTGAAGCCAACCAAAGCAGTGCCAAAATGCAAATCCAGCAATCTAAATGACAAAAACTGTTCTCATGCAGTAGTTCTCCATCAGGTAAATTAGAACACAAGCGATGTATCAAACACATGCATGCAAATATTTGCCTCAGAAGAATTAAACATACTTTTTCCTCATAGTCTCAGACTTGGCCAGGAGGAGTTGGAGGCGATGAACCTGTGAAATACAGATTCCATTAAGGAGCTTTAGCAATGTCAGCTTTCACAGCAACACGTTTTCTCATTAGGTGAAAATCAGAACAAGACTTTGGGTAGTGGCAGAGCTAATGATGCCATCACTGAAAATCAGGCTACTGTTAAATTTGCTTCCATCTCAACATTACACTTATGGAGGTACTGTGGGTTCTTTATTTGCCCTTTTTCATTAATACCCTCAACTTATTGAAGAAAAATTTTTTTTCAGTATGAACAGCTTGAGCTATGAGAATAACTATGGAAACCTTAAGCATTCCATCTACACTTTGACTCAACAACTGACCAGCTTCCTGTCCTGCATGCACACTGAAGGACCTGCCAGACATACCTCTTCATAGTAGGTTTCCATGGCTAACCTCACTTCTTCCAAATTACTGGTCTTCATGTCTGCCTGGAATTCACTGAAAATAGAATAATACAAAAAATAATCCAGTCAGATCAGTAAAGACACTGCAACCTGGTAGTTCATCATTTTTTGGTTTATAATTACCAATACGTTCTTGGGAGTTTATTAAAATGTCTTAAGGAGTAGAACACAAATGAAAAATGACATGGATTTCCAATTCTCTTTATTAGTTAATCCAATACAAGCCTCTACCCTCTGCCCCCTCAAAGTCATACTTAATAGTGTTGTCTTTCTCCTTGCACTGCTCTTCGAGCTTGACAATCTTCTGCTTTAATCCAGTAACCACCTACAGAAAGAACAAAGAGCTCGTGAGTCCTTGAATAATCTGTCTCTTCACAGAAGGTCTATTCCTGTCTGCCCTGTCTTTATAAATTGTACCTAATCAGATATACTTATTTCTACATATTTCAGCACTTAGTAAATCATACACATCTGCTACCCTGTGAAAAAGAGAACACTGACGATATCAGATGCCTGATTTCATAATGAGCTTAAGAATATGGATACACAACCATAAAATAAAACCAACATTGGCCATTACCTTGCCAAAGCAGCAAACAATAGGGGGAATACTCCCTAAAAAGACTCAAGACAATGACAAAGAAAGCTCCTCAAAATAATGTTAACTCTACATCTTTGTTACTGACTCCTTACAGAGATAAAGGTTATGTGACTCCCTAATTGATTATTCTTTCTGACCTAATTTTATTTTTTAGTAGTCTTTCACCTCAGCAAGAGGAAAAAGGACAAATAAAAGCAGGAAGTGAACACATTCTTACCCATCCATTATCAGTCTTCTTTTCTGACAAAGCTCGTGCCAGCTCAGAGCCCTGCAACATAACACAAAAAGAGCAAGTGACCAACTCTGCTACTTTATTCTACTGCTGACTCTTTCCACAGAATCTTCCAACCTGCTCAACTCCACAGTCAATTCACATTCCAACAGCTGAAATTCTGAACTCCCCATGCCCACAGCTTTCTATTAGCACATTTCTCCCAAGATGCAGGTCTGCACAGACTGACAGCCACAAGAAATTCAGTGAGATTCACATCTGACTACAACAACAAATGCTTCTTGTCAGGGCCTGACAAGGCTGCTCTTGTGCCTCCTGGTCAGGTGTCAGGACTGCATGAACCCGTCACCCTGCAAGAGGTTAACTCCATTCTCCTCTCAGGAAAAATATTCAGAAAGTGGGCCCCTAATGAGACAGCATTTTTATTCTACCTTCAGAAATTAAAGGTATTTGTGCTAAATGAACTTATCCTCACTGCATGGTATCATCTTCCTTTGAACTGAGCTGGAGTACTGATCTGAGATGCACAGACCAGAAATCCCTTCACAAAACCTCTCATACTCCAGCTCACCACTCCTAGGAGTCACCACACTACAAACTCCTAATTGTTTGCCCCACTTTTATCCTCACAAGAAATACCCACCCTGGAAGGATCCAGCAGTTGTTCAATCTGTTTATCCTTTCTATTGTTCTCCTCTTCCAGTCGACGGAGCTTCGTTTTCATTCGGTCTCCTTCATTCTTCTGTGCTTGTATTGTCTAAAAGAGGGGAGAAGAATTTTAAGTACATTTCTGAAACAGGAAAATTCAGAGTTTTCACCTTCTGATCTCAAAACCAATCCAATTACAATGGCGAAGATGATATGGTAAAAGAGGACAAAAATGCCAAAACACAAACCCATCACACTGGCCCAGGGCAGGCAGCAGGACAGGAAAGCTCAGGGAGGAGACAGAGGGAAGACAGAAGGAAAAGGTCTAACAGAAAGGCAACCTTACACAAATGATCAACCATAGCCAAGGTATTTGTCTATAGGTAACCGCAGAGTTCAACAAGGCCAGTCCTCACCCTTCATGCACTGCACTAACCTCTACAGAAAACTCACTCTAACCATGTCACCACAGTGAAATTGCCTTAGACAGACACAAGTTTTAGTTTAGCCCTAAACTAAAAATGGAAAAAATGTGGTCTGGATCATTAAGGCCAGGACACGTACAGGATGGAGCAATGCCATTTTTCTATAAGTATCAGAGAAACTGTACCTTTTTCAGTTCTATAATTTCATCATACATATCTTCTTTCTCTTTGTAGTCAGGAGTTCCAGGAATGTAGCCTACAGAAAGAGGTATGTAAAATAAGTAGATCCAAAAGAGGTATTTTTAACCAACCAGAAATCTTGCAATTAAAAAGAAATACCTAGAACAGCACCAAAATGGAAACCAGCTTTTTTTTTTCTTTCATCGAAGAAGAAAAATCAGCAAGGAAATTAATTTTAGAGATGGAGGTGAAATGGAAGTGTTACTGCCAGATTTTGCAGCCAATTTTTTCCTAATTACATCTTTTTTCTGGTGCTATATTAAAATATCCATCTCAAGAAAGATACTTCACAGAAGACTGCAGTCTTCTCATCCCAATAAATCCATTATTTTTAAAAGGTTTCTAAAAGACGTCTAGAAGGCATTTTTTTATTTATGTTTAACATGCACAAATATATCATCTGGTAAAGTTGCCAGAAACTGTGTACCACCAGTAAAAGTATAGGTGTCATTTTAAATGGAAGTGGAATTTTAAAGTTTACAGTTCTCCTTTAAGAAAAGTAGAAAAAAATTTTGAAAGTTTGCTCTTCTCATAAAACTCATTTGATTTTAATGTCACAACCACATGATAAAACACTTTCTAGAGAAGAAGTAGAAGGAGTCAATTACATAGAATTTCAGGCAAGCAGATGGTTTCTATCAATGGTTCCTAAACTATGTTTTGAAGTCACAATAAATTGTCTACAGCTGTCCCATTGAACCATATTATATCTGCAACGTTTTCAGCTGCAAATGCATGGCAATTTGCAAAAGATCTGAAAGCTAATAGTGATTCATTGCTCAAAAAAATTGGAAATCCCTGCCTTAACCAATTTAGGAATCTCAAAAAGTATCTCACAGTTCATATTTTGACACATATATTTTAATGAACTAAAATGGCTTTTGCTTTACTGAAGCTAAGATCTTAAGCATTGGGTGCTTTTAGAGGGGAAAAAGATCATTCACTTTTATCTACCACACCATTACAGAGTTTACCATTACTGGAAGAACGAGAATGTTTTGGCTTTCTCATTCCTAGAGCTTCCTTCAAATATTCTGGAGTGCTACTGGAAATGCTATCTCGCATATGCCCCGTGTCAACATCTGATTTCAGAGCATGGCTCATTCCTGCCAAGAGAAATGGAACAAAAATGTGAAAATCAGGGATAATTGTGAATTAAATTTGTGGGGTTATTCTAAGCAAATGCAACATGGAAAGCTCCAGATGCTGTTAATTATTCCCTCTATAAATGCCAACGCTCAAGATCAGGTAATTCCAACCACCCAAATAAATAACAGTGAAATTAATTCCTACGTAGCCTTTAATCAAATACAAATTATTTTTTAATAGTTTATATGTTAAGCTGTCCACAACAATGAATTTTATCCATAAATGCAAACAACATTTCTATACCAATACCTTGTTTCAGAGATCCCAGCCACATCTGCCTTGGGATTTTAACAGCTGCATTCTCAAAAGAAGCACTGCCCATTCCCTGCAGAGATCGCCAAGCTGCAGCTTTTTTAGGATACAGTTGTGTGCTTGAGCTGTAGGGAGACTCTACAGTAAAAGAAAATATCTCAGTGCTGCCTTCAAAAGCTCAAAGTCACTAGAATTCTTGTTGTCTTGTTCTACAAAGCTTCCAGACTCAATCCTATTACTTGTAAAAATAGAATTTAACAGCACATTCCAAACTGGGTTGTACAGAGCACTGGGACAGTCACATAAAAAACCCCTCAAACCCCAAAAAAACTCCACTCTAAAGAAAATAATTACAATTCCAAAAAATGAAGAGGCTTAGAAAAAGGCAGAGTGACAGTAGTATGACTCAACACATTTGGAAATGTTTGTGTGTACAGTTTGGATAGGCATCCTTAAGATACCTGCACATCCTAATGTTTTTATTAACAACACTTTAGGGTAAGGTCTTCTTTGAAACCTTCACTAGAAGCCTATGAAGGAAGCTAAGTGGAAAAGCACAGCAAAAACCCATAAACCCCAGGAAAAAAGGACAAACCCAGTATCAAAACTGTAGATATAATAATAATAGCAACACTGTACTGTGGAAAAACATCACCCCACCCCAACAAATGAAACAGAGAACTGCTAAATGCACACACAGGGATCTGTGACTGGATGAGATCCAGTAATTCCACAGTCTCTCTACAGAACAAGTATCAGCATTTCTCCAAAAAGAAAAGGAGAAAAACAAATTCAGAAAGGTGCAACCATCAGAAGGTACAGCATGAGAAAAAGGCAGTTTATGCTGGAGAATCAAGAATTACAACCAACTCATAGATATAAATATTTTAGTCTATATAAGTTGGAGTTCACAGGTTACAGAACAGATCTCAAACAGGTGTGCTCTGCACATAGCAGTGAATAATTCTGAACAGAGTAACAGGATGCTGTCTCAAATAAAGCTCCCAGCTCCTGTGTCCCAGAAATGTATCTAGTTTTGCAACTGCAGAATAAAAAGTTCTGGAACACTTACTTGGTGACTTTGGAGGCTTGTGAAAAATCCTCTTCTTTAACTTCTGAAAGAGAAATGTGGGGGTTTTATGTACTGAAAGTACTTAAGATTTCATCATATAATCTCAAAACTGCCTTCAATCTCCATTTTTTATGAAGATCTTCTGTTCTAATAAGACAAAACATCTTCTATAGAAAATAAAAATAGTAGCATTAAGCATATGCAGATTTGGGCACAGCAATGGTCACCAGAATTAAGGTGGTGCCAACTGAAGTCTGATTATACAGATAAATTGTCAATTTCTGCTCAGAACATAAGACTTTTCCCATCAATATTAAATATGAGTAGCAGCAAATTCAAGACAATCCCAGATGATCTCCCCCAGCCTCCTTAAACAGGATCCTACTCTCTATTTGCATAGCCTGATAAAGCTGTTTCTAAATTCCAGAGCCATTTCTGTAGAACCCTTTAGCTAATGGAGTTATTCAATTCCATTAAAACTCTCTAAAAGGATTACTTAAGCCCACAACTCAATAGAACAGCAAAATAAAGCCAAATATCATTTGCAGCCCCAGCGCTGAGAATCTGGAAGCCAGAATTACATCTGAAATTAGAGGTTTGTGCCTCAAGCCCTTTGCAGTGCCACTGTTCACTCTCCTCTCTGAGGGGTGCTTGGTGAGCAGGAGGCACCACCCAGATGCAGCAGGACCTCGAGAGGCCTTTTAGGGCATTAATCAAAACTCACCATTGCTGTGTCTGACTCACAGGTTATCACAGACAGGCTGTCATCTCCCTGGGAAACACAGACAGGAGATTTACTACTGAACAACTGCTTGTAATACACATCCAGAAAACCTTTACAATTCAACAAAGTTGGAGTGCAATGAATTCAAACAGTAAACACTGTGACCACAGCCTCTGCTTCTCTTCCACTGCATTGCTAAAATGTCAATTGTTTAAAATAAAAATAAGCCATTTTTCAAAAACACTAAAGCCACTGAAAGATGGTGAGGCTCTTGCTGCAAAAGCCAGCATCATTTGCTCTAATACAAATAGTTTTGTGACATTGTGAAAGTCACTTCAGAAATGAACCATCATAGAATGCTTTGGGTTGGAAGGGACCTTTAAAGATCATCCAGCTTCAACCCCTGTGCCATGAGCAGGGACACTTTGCACTTGAGTCACAGGGACTTGCACTGCAGTGCACAGCATCACACCAGTTGAACCTTCAGCTGGCTTTGCATGAATTTCTCCACCATTTAAGCTGCAGCTCACTCAGCTCTTCCCTTCCTCACTTGCCTGTCCTACCCCTGCTATGCCATGGCATTATTCAGTTCCTACATTGAAACGGAGAAGTGCTCAGGCCCAGGGAAAATACCTGAAATGCAAGGAAGATGACAAGTTTCCCTCCCTCTCAAATGCAAGCATATCCACAGCTGAAGGAAAATTTCCACTTAGCTTTCAAATTATTTGGATGCTGCTCTCAAAGAAAGACCTTTTCCACTTGCTGCTGACTCTGTGGCACTCAGCACCAGTATTTGGACAGATGCTGATCTATGCCTGTAAGAGGCAGGGGAGGGGATGAAGTATTTTTGGAAACCCTGGCTGGCAGAACAGAAGCAAGGATTGACAACAGAGCAGGTTGAAGAGCCTTCTATGCTGGCTGAGAGCAGGCAGGGATGTGTCCTCACACACCAGGCCATACAGTTTTTCATTTCCTGAGGCAATGCTCCTTGCAGCACACTGATTAATTTTGTTATTTTAAGGTGTCTCATTCTGAAATATCTCTCTCCCTAACTGCAGCTATCATGTTTGGAATCAGAGAATGTGGAGGGTGCTCAGCCTTGATAAATGCTAACAACAAAACATTCGCTAGGATATAAACATGCAATAACAGCCCCAGCACTATTGCTTGGTAACCTTCACAGCCCCTTTGCTCCTGCAAAACTGCCCCAACCAGAGCCACCTACAGCAGGCAACAACAGAACATGGGGGGTCCCAAAGGGGCTCCATCTGGCTGCTGAGGGGGTGGGAAACAAACGCCAACACAGAATCACAGGATTTATATAGGTTGGAAAAGCCCTCCAAGGTCACTGAGTCCAACCCGTGACCCAACACCATCTTGCCAAGCAGACCATGGCACTGAGTGCCATGTCCAGTCTTCCTTTAAACCTCCAGGGACGGCAAATCCACCACTTCCCTGGGCAGCCCATTCCAATGTCTAATCACCCCTTTTATGAAGAAATTCCTCCTAAAGACCAACCTAAACCTTCCTTAGCGCAGCTTGAAACTTTGTCACCGCCGCCACCCCCCGCGCTGTGGGGCGGGCAGGGAGACACGGGCAGAGCACAGAGTCCCGCGGGATGGAGGCGGCAGAAGCCATCTCACTCCCTCTCCGAGCCACCGTCTCCCTGGCAAGCCCAGGGGTGCTCCAAGATTTTACCCCGGCCTCGCGGGAGCGTTTCCTGAGCCGAGCCGGGCCGAAGCAGGCCTAGACCCGAGGGCCTTCTCCTCTTTCCCGCCGCTCACTCCTTACCAGCTCGCCCTCCGCGGCCGCCTCGCCGGCCCCCCGGGCCATGGTGGGAGAGCGGCGGGAAGGCCTCACGGGGCGGCGGGGCCACGGGGAACCCCTCGGGCCGCGGCTGCCGGCTCGGGCCTGGGGGCGGCCATGGCCCCCCGGCGGCACTTCCGGGTCGCGGTAACCATAGCAACCGCCGCGCAGCGCCGCCCTGTGGCGCGGGGTGATAGCGCATGCGCTGAGCCGCGGCGCCCCCGCGGAGGGGCTCGGCCTGGCCGCGGAGCGCGAGTGACACCAAGCGGCGCCGCAGGCAGCGAGAACCCGGCGGGCGGCGGAGCGGCCCCTGCGAGGGATCCGCTCCACTGCCGGGCCGGGAGATTCTACCCGAGAGCGCCGGGACAAACCCGCGCAGGGCGCATCCCCATCCTGCACACCGTGGGAAGCGCTCCGCACCCACCGCCTGCCGCTGGAGCGCCCCTGGCCACGCCCCCTGCTGGACTGGCCACGCCCCCTTTGCGACACTCGCGGTGCGGCCGGGGCCGTTCCCGTGTCTGTCCCGGGTCTGTCCCGGGTCTGTCCCGGGGTCTGTCCCGTGTCTGTCCCGGGATCTGTCCCGGGTTTGTCCCGGGATCTGTCCCGGGGTCTGTCCCGTGTCTGTCCCGGGTCTGTCCCAGGATCTGTCCCGGGGTCTGTCCCGTGTCTGTCCCGGGTCTGTCCCGGGTCTGTCCCGGGTCTGTCCCGTGTCTGTCCCGGGGTCTGTCCCGGGTCTGTCCCAGGATCTGTCCCGTGTCTGTCCCGGGGTCTGTCCCGGGATCTCTCCCAGGATCTGTCCCAGTGCCCCCGGCCATGTGCGACCCCCAATCCCGGTTCGTGGCCCGGGCCCGCCGCCGTTTCGCCATGACCCGCGAGTGCGCCGCGCTGCTGCCCGGTGTCTGCGCCGCGCTGGCCGACCCGCGGCAGCCCGGCCTCGACGACACCTGCCTGGAGAAGCTGCTGGACTGGTTCCGCAGCCTGACGTGGTTCGGTGAGTGCCGGGGGCTGCTCCGAGGGGAACGGAGGTCCATCACGGAATCGCAGAATAGTTCGGGTTGGAAGGGACCGCTGGAGATCATCCAGTGCAACCTAGGGCAGGTGACATGGGAACAGGTGTCCAGGCGGGAGCTGAATGTCTCCACAACTACCTCAGGTGCTGTGACACCTGAAAATGCTGAGAGTGAGCCCGAATTCATCCGTTCTAACAGCTGGCAGGGCTTACCTCAGCTCAGCTCAGCTCAGGGAACCGCTTTAATGAGACAGGACGGTCCTGGCAGTGACCTGCTGTTTTCTGGCCTCTCCTGGACAGATCAGACCGTGGAGCTGGTGCAGGACAACCCATGTCTGACAGAGCTCCTCACCTCCGTGCTGGCCCTACCAGATCCCAGCCCCAGCATCCTGTCCTTCACCCTGCAGTTAGCTGGGATCCTTGCCTCTTCCGAAAGCCGCTTCCAGCACCTGCAGGTGAGTCAGCCACCCAGGTACCTGCTGCTGTGTGTCTGTCTCCTCTTTCTGTATGGATCTCCCTGAAAATGTGCATATTCTGCTTAGTAAATTCATGGCTTACATGGAACAGCTCAGCAAAAGTGATACGACAACAAAGACCTACAATTGCTGTTCAATTCTCACGTAAAGCTGCTTCTCATTTCTGTCTCACCACAGTAGGACTGTGGATGCTGGTGTGTAGTGCTTCCCATTTTTTGTTCAAAAGAGTTTAAGGGGTAGCACTGCTTCCCAGCAGTCACTGTACAATAGTGTATCCCAGGACAGATCCTGTTGATTTAAACTGCACTAATAAATATCATTCTCCCTCTGTAGTAGGTTGACAGGAAATTTTTGATTCTCTGCAAAAACGAGGGAGCTTTTTAAAGCCATGCTTTCTGCAACAGGATGCGTTTTGGTACAAAACTCAAAAAGCTTCATTCAGGGAAGAGATGTACAGGTGTATAAAGCAGTCTGATGGAATTGATACACATAAGCTGTCCCTTAGCACCTGAAAACAAAGCAGTTTGGGTTTTGAACACTCTAGTTTGTCCATATGTTGCGTTTAAGCGTGAGATTCTGAAAATTGCCCATTTTAGTGATACTTCTAGCAAGAGGAGGTTTTACTACAGTCCTGATAGCCTTGGCTCGGACAGAGCAGCCCCTTTGCTCGCTGTTTACTCTGTGTTCTGCCCTACCTCAGCAGGAGAAGCTGCTGGGGAGGCTCTTTGGCCAGGAGGGGCCCCGGGGCAGCGCAGCGTGGGAGGACGCGTCGGTGCGCAGCGCCTGGGTGAAAGGTGTGCACAGCATGGTGCATCACCAGCCTGCCCTGCACTTCCTCTGCTCCACAGGTGAGTGCTGCTGGGGCTGGCATCTCCCCAGATCTGCTGTGTCCCTGCCATTCCACTCTGTTATTCAGATGTCAAATGAGCAAGATGGGAGTTTTCGTTTATTTAAGAGTAAAGTAAGCCATTTGTCAAAACACCAGAGTTGTTGAAAGATGTTGGTTAAGTTAGCTAAGCATTAAGTTAACTTTTGTTAAGTTAGGTATGCTTTTTTTTTTTTTCTCCAAACACTGAAGGTGCTACTCATTTTAGAGGGGAAAGAATCTTTTAAAATTGCTCTTAAAAAATTAAGGGCTATCTGTATTCTCAATTGTAACTCCTACTAAATGGTACATTTCAGCATGATTTTAGTGCAGAAAAGCAGAGGCTCAGTCATCACTTTGTGCTTGCATGGATTTGCAATCATGTTGTTGTTATGCAGGTGTGTAAATTCTGCTGTTAACAACAACTTTAGATCCCATGTACAGAGGGGCCTAAAAGACTGGATTGGTATTAAAGTGCAGCACATGCTGCTGTCCATGTGATGGAAAAGTGGTATTAATATTGCTGTTCATGTTTTTCCTACTGGTTATGTCCAGAGATGGTACAGGCTCTGTTCATAAATACACACTGAGTGTGCTGTCAATTCTCCTAATGTTGCTGATGTTATATTGAAGTCTGATCCCAAGTTATTAAATCCTTGACGATCTGAAAACAATTTTCTTCTTCTGTTTGTTTGTTCCTAAGGACTGGCTTTCAGTAGAGATTACAAAATAAAGTATAAGAAAACCCCACCACCACCATTTAAAGCTGTGTGGTACCTGAATTTGAGTAATAAATGGTTGGTTTTTCCTCCAGTGATTTCACTTTGTTTTCCCACAGGAAGCATGGAAGTGATCTTCACTCTGCAAGGGGATCCCAGCCTGTTTGTGGCTTCAGCTGCCAGCCAGCTCCTGGTGCACATGCTCACCTTCTCCCTAGAGTCTGAAACAACAAAAGCTCTCAGCACAAAGGACTGTGACTGGCCAGCGTGTGCCCAGATGATTGTAAAGCACATAGAAGAGTCACTTCAGTCTGGCTCTGCCTCTCACATTGAGCAGTCACTGAAGCTGTTGAGCAGTTTGTTTGGCAGTTGTTTTGGCAGTTGTTATGCTGCATGGACTGAAGTTCTCTGGTTAGACATAGCAAAGCAAATAGAATCCTTTCTGCTGGAGGAGACTGTTCAAGCACAGCCTGTGCTGGCGAATCTTTTGCTTAACGTGGCACGGTAATGATCTTCTGGAACCTTGGAGCCAGTGCTGAAATAGACCTGTTTGCCACCATGGGTTAGGTTACACTTACACTTCTCTCTTTCCAGGTCCCCTGTGTTTTGTAGCACTGAAGGCAGCTTTTGGGCGTTGGTAACTTCTGCTCTGGAACACTTAACCCCAGTACAAGCAGGTCCTCTGGCAGTGGGACTTTTGAAGCTCTGCAAATGGTAGGACTTAATACAATGAAATTTCTGTACTCTGCTGGTGTTTCTGCTCCATAATTCCCCTTTAGGTAGTGAAAAAGCAGCAGGAAATCATCAAATTAATATAGTTACTTAGACTGATTTACAGGCTAAGTAACACTCTTGTTCTAAGACAGAAGGACACACTTCAGTTGACAAGATATGCCTCTCTCCCAGCCTCCTTACACAGGATCCCACTCTCTGCCTAGCTTGATAAAGCTGCTTCTAAATTCCAGAGCCATTTCTCCTCTGCTTTCAGTTAGCAAGGGGACCTTGGCAGAAGGCTCAGATTGTGATAATGCTTTTGTTGCTCCTGTCATTGCTGGCTTGTTTACAAGCCTGCATGAAAATCATTATCCTGCTCAGCATTTGGGGACAGGTATTTATGAAGGAATTGAAGTTTACTTGTGTTGGTAACTGCTGTTTCCTCCTTGAAGCCCACAAGATGTCAGGATTCAGGCACTGACTGTTCTGCTTCAGCCAATGGACTGTATTTTGAGAGCAGCCTCCCAGCCTCTGGAATGTGCAGGTACAGTTGGGACAGAAAAGTTAGAGGCCAGTCTGCTTGCCAGTATTTTAAGTGCCTGATAAAGACAAAACTGGAGGAAGAAGAGTAGGAGAGGTCAAAGACAGTAGCAGTGTTTGTGATAAATCCTACTGCCAGTTGCATTTGAAGGGATATTCATACTACGTCACCTGAATATCTTGGTTAACTTTAAAAATCACATTCTTTTCTATTTATTGACAACCTGAGCTCTTCTCTTCTTTGGTCCTTTAGGTTTGCTGGATGAGTCTGTCAGTGATCCTGTTGCTGTTGAAAGTCTTCTGTCCTCCAAGACATCTTGTGCTGGTCTCCTGTGTCAGACCCTCGCTCACCTGGAGAAGCTGCTGTCTCTGGTAACATTCAGAGAGGGAAAAGAAAGAGCCTGGGAATCAAACTGGTCCTTGAAAGACAGTGTTAAGATGGTTGCAAACTTTTGCAGTAAAGAGCACAAGAGAATGTGGAGAGGAGTTGGCAGTGAGGGTTTCCATAGTTTAAGGAAATTTAGCACAGTAGGCTCTAAATAGGAAAACAGAGGGACACAGAGACTCTTAAAGAGGAACTGCACTTAAGTTTTAAATTTGTCTTGATGAGCTTTGTTACTGTACCTTACTTGTATTGCAATTATTGATCCTGAGAAGAAACACAAATTGAAAACTGCTTTCCCAAGCAGTGAGAAGAATCTCCTTCCATCTGTGCAATAGTTCTTGGAAGAGAGGAAGATAATTTATTTGTAGTTATTGACATTGTGGTACCTTAAGAACCCACTAGAAGTTGCAATTTTTTGCTGCCTTCTGACCTAAAACTGTTCACTACTTGAGACTGTTGCTGGAAACTCTTTTCTTTCTCTCCCATTAGAAACATTTAAGAGTGGATTTACCCTGTGTGTCTTTGCTGCGCTCTCTCATGACAATATTACAATTCTGCAATGGCTTTCTGAGCCCAGCTTCTCCTCTGGGAAGCACAATAAGCAGGAATTTGATCAATTGCTTCAAAGTGCAAAAGTCAGCTCTTGATGTCCTTGCAGCACTCTCAGAGAAAAAAGGTAAGTTCATCTTTGCTTTCTTATCCAAAACAATTTTACAATTATGTGTGTTTCTGTATTTCAGCAGTGATTTGACTGCTCCATCTCTCAGTATTGGTCTTTTGGATCTGTTTTCTCTGTTTCAGACTGTGACACACTCTTAGGAAGTCTATTTGATGTCCTTCTGGCGTATTTGCAGAGTCCAAACACCAACCCTACTGTGAGTACAGAAGTAGGGAGAGATCCAAATCTATTAGTTTGCCCCAGTGGGGTGTAATTCTGAGAAAGGGTCTGACTGTAGTTGTTTCTTAGCACACTTTGTATTAGAATATGTAGGACACTTTTCTTGTCCTGAGTGGCTTGCAGAAAATAGCTAAGAACTGTAATGAGCCAGTAACTGGGCAGTGCATTGAGAGTTCTTGAGAAGACAGGAACCATCATGTCTAAGAGTAGCACTGAAATACTCGACATGGTCATGAAGTATTGTATTCTTTTTATTAAAGAGATTTGGTTTTTTGCTTTGTTTTGTTTGAATGACTCCGAAGGCAGCTGCAAATCCAAAGCTGGAGATACTAGAACTTTGTAATACTAAGCTGAACACAGGGATTTTCTAGGTGTTTGTTAGAAATTGTATTTAAGCACCATGTATTTGTGGCTGGCTTCTTAGTAAGGAGGCATATGCATTTGTTTACTCTGAGAATTTCTCTGTAAGTTTGAGGCTAAAATGAATTTTACCTTTAAAAGCATAAAGGCAACACTGCCTCCTCCTATAGTAAAGTCTGTTTGCTTTACATTGCTTCAGGTTCTAAAGAAAACCTTTCAAGCTACATCCAAGTGGTTGGTGCACTTGCAGGAACTGTCCTCCTCCAACAGTCAGTGGCAACAAACTGAGAAGATTTTGGAAGGTAACAAGTTCCAGCTGGGACAAACAGCAGCTAGTGGCACACATGAAATCTGCTCCTGCCCACTTTTCCTGCTCAAAGCACTGGATTCACTTGTTTACAATTATGTTGAATTTAAGTTTAGCTGCCCAAAGAGGCCTTTGCAGAACTCTGGGAGAAGCACACAGTGAAAGGGATTGTATCAGATGAAATGATGTAGAGGTTGTACAGTGGGTGTTTCAGTCAGACTTTTTGCCTTTCACATCTGTTCAGGTTTGTCACTTGCCTTTTACAGATGTTTTTGTGGTGCTGCAGAAACGTTTGTGCAGTCCTTGCTGGGAAGTAAGAGATTCTTCCCTGGAGTTCCTCACTGCCATGTCTAAGTGCTTGAGAGGTAGGTGCAAAGATTTGCCAGTTCAGATTTCTATTTCTATTAGAGGACTATTATAATAGGACTATTTCTTTTAATGCTGTGAAAGTCAGTTGGGCTGGTGAAGCATCTTCTGACCTGTAACTGGAGGGCTGAGGAAAGAAAGAAGCATCAAGATTTTTACTCTTAAATCATGACCAAAATCTGACAAAAGTATTAATAAACTTACCCTGCTTTTTCTGTTGAACTCAGATTGCTGTACCTGCCTTAATGGCAGTTTTGGTGAGTTAAACTGAGGGGTGTTGAGACATGTCTGTCAAGGCAGGCGACAGTGCTTAATGGCAGATAATACTTTCTGGTTTTCAGTTTGCTCTGCACTGGAGTCTGGTTTCTTTCAGCAGGCTGGGCTTTAGGAGGCTAAAAGCCTACATCTGCTCTATATGCCTGGAATTAATTACTGATTTTCTATTTTTCTGATATCTCAGGCTCTGCAGCAGGTAGCACTGAGGCAGTGCTAATTTTCCTACAGTAGCTCTGCAGTGTTGGAAGGGAGGGGAATGTTGTCAACTGCTGTTGTCCCTAGGTCACAAAGGACACTCAGCTGCATTAGCACTTCACCCTGCAGCCCCTCTCAGTGCTGCAGTTACTTTTGTTTTCTCTGCCATATGCCTGACAACATAGGAAAGGAAGACTATTTTTTCCTCCTTTAAGCAAAGACATAAATTTGATGAGGCTGGAACCATGTCCCCACTTGCCCGCAGAAAGTTTTTTCTTGCTGCTAAAACAATTCTAAGTCCGATTTTCCAAGTTCCAGTTCCTGTCAGGACTTGACTAAAAGCTGCTGGGAGAGGAGGAGCCTGACACAGAACACCCTGCAGCAGCTCCTCTCCCTGGCAGCTGTCCCTGCAGGCAGTGGCCATCCTTGTGTGAGGCAAAAGACTGTTTGTATTGGAAACAGCTTCATGCTCGGAGGGAATAAAGTCCCACTTCTTTGGATTGCTGTCTTGTTTACAGACCAGAAGGAGTTCAGGCAATGCCTCCTGTCCTCAGAGGTGCTGAGGCTCACAGAAAACCTGCTGGAGGACCCAGAGAGCTACGTGCGAGCGAGCGCTGTGACTGCAGTGGGACACCTGGCCCTCATTACTTGCTTTGCTCCAGAGCCACCTGTCATAGGCAATCAATATAACAAAGAGGTAGGATAACTTCTTCTGCATGAGCAGAATTACCTATCAGGTTACTGCTGTACTGCTTATAACTTTGTTCACAAGTTATCTGCTCCTGCAGGCAGATTCCCAACCAGTAATGACAAGATTTTTCTTTGTGTCTTCCTCCCCTCACTGTGCTTTCTCTTTTGCCTTTTTGCATCTAGAGCATCGTAGCAAAGCTTCAGGAAATCTTGTCAACAGACTCAGAGGGCTTTCCTAGGAGGGCTGTGATCAGCATCTTCACCAAGTGGCTGAGAGAAGGCTGCACAGGTCAGCTGGAAGATACAGAGCAGTTTGTCTCTAGAGTCATCCAGACTGTGGAGCATGATTTAGACTGGGAAGTCAGACTTGGTGGTTTGGAGCTGGTTGAAATTTTCTGTAGTCAGACAATTTGCCAGCTTGCCCAGTGTCCCTATGCTCCTGTCTCCTCTGCAGTCACAAGTTCCACCCCTCAGAACGAGCTGCTGCGGGTGTTTTGTCGAGCAAAGCTGTTTGGGTTTTTGTTTGGCTCTTTGTGTGACTGTGACAAACCCGTGGGCCAGAGAGCCTGTGATGTGCTGGTTGGCTTGAGAGCTCATTTCTACCCCATGAGTAATTTGGAGAATCCACAAGAGATTGAAGATTCACCTGCAGGACGTGGCGTTGCTTGGTTACAGAGGACACTAAGACAGGGTTCTCTGGCTCAAAACTTCACCATGGGTGGTGGTGATGGGGTGGATTTCCAAGATCCAGAGAGTATGATGTTAGCTTTGGGTGCAATAGACTTACTGGAGCTGCATGATGAGCTAAATAAAAGTAGTGACCATATGGAGGAAAGCCCTCAGTCTCTCTTACAGGACATCCTTGCTGCTGTGGGAACCATAGAGGATAATGAAGTTGACTGTTACTGAACACAGCTTTTTCTCTGAGGGAGCAGTGCTTAAGCAGTTTTCTTCTGGAGGAGAAGAAGGGTTTTTTTAGCTGTTAAATGGGTTAGAAAATCTTTGCTTTAATACTGATGAATTTTTTTATTTTGTTAAAAAGTGTCATTTCAAATAAACTGTTATTTCTTTTTCAAAGTAAAACATTAAGAATGGCATTTGTTCTTTTTTTTTAAGTTGTTGTCCTTCAAGAAAGCACTAGACCATGCCTACATAAGGAAACATTTTAAAAAAACAAAAGAGTTACTGAAATCAAGCTGTTGCAGGCTCCTTTTAGAGCTATGAAAGTCAGAGTAGCTAGTTAGAGTAGCTAAAACATGGAGACTGGTTTTAAGGGACACTTGTTTTGACCTTTCTGAATTCTAAAAACAGTGCTCTCAGCTTCCCTTGTGCATTTTGAGGTCTAGAGAAGAAGGTGGCATTTAAAGAGTCAAAAGCTGATTATCCTTAGCATTACAAATTTTCTCCTATAGATCACAGACTTGTTTGATCTCAGCAGTGACACCAACATGCTGACTTTGGTTTTAATTGAAGCCAGAAGCAAGTCCATTTTGCTGATTTTTTTTCATGTGCTCCTATTTTCCATTCCTGAAGTACTCAGATAGTTTCTAACTTTTGAGAGAAACTTACACTAAAAGCTTTTTTAAGATAAATTTGATCTGTGATTAGCTTTGGTAACAATTGGAAAACAGCAGACATAGTTTGAATGGCAACATGGTTTTCTGAGGAAAAAATTGCCAGTTTTTTAAAAACTTGGGGAAGAGTGCAGTTTGCAACTTGCTGCAGTACCCTGCCATGTGCTAAGTTTTCTGCAACCTAGAAAAAAACCCAGACCAAACAGTACCTTTAGCAGTAGATCAAACCATGGTGGGTTCTTTTCCAGCACTGAGGTGCTACTGAGAATCCTTTATCCTCCTGCAGCCTGTGGAGAGGCAGGAACATGGCACTGATTTTGGGGCAGTGGAGGCTGTAGCATCTACAACAGTGAAATTACTTAATCTCCTCCCTGCAGCAGTACAATGGACTGAGATGTAGTCTTGGATCTCTTGCTGCTGAGGCTGAAGATTTGCTCTGTGCCTTTTGAGGAAAGCAGCACGCTTGCCTATTGCTCTGTGCACAGCTTTATGTGTGACAGAGCCCTTGGGTTTTGTACCAGCAGCTGTTTTTAGGAGAGGATAGCTCTGCTTCTGACACACAATTCTACCTGAGCTGGGTCTACACCTGGCAAAAGACAGAAGGTAATGAACTTCAGGCCTTTTCCTGCCACTGCATTCATCTCAGGAATGGAAAAGGTTAGTGACAGAGCAGGGATGTGCTTTTAAAGAAGTGTGGAGTGTTTGTGGAGTTCCAGCAGTCCTGACTAGTGTAGGCACTGCAGTTCCAAAAGCAGCATTCTGTGTTGACAGTAGGTCAGCTGTGCTCCAGGAGAGGAGGCAGGAGGGTGAACACCTCCCTCCTGTTCAGCAGGGGAATTCTTGTCATTTCAGGGCTGTGCAGTTTAGGAGACTCCAAGGAGTTACTCAGATATCAGCAAATTGAAAAAGTGAGTTGTTACAGAAGGGAAACCCGCTGCTTATTACCAAGGTCTCTCAACTCCCAGACCTATTAATTTTTCATGAAACTCTCTTTTTCTTTTTAATAAGCTGGGCTGAGGGTGACATTATGTTTGTAGCATTTCCTAATTGCAGTCCAAAATCGTGTTTATAGGCTTGTACACTAAAAACCAAATGTACAACAACCTAGAGGGGCTCCTTATCATTAGAAGGGGTATTAGGGACTTGTTTCTTCTTTCATTGAAAATAGGTCTCCACCTTCAGCAACTCTGTGACAGTGCTGACTCTGTATTTCTGTCCTGTCTGAGCTCCCTGCTTTGCCTTTTGTTTTCTCTGCTGCTCCAGTGACAGTGGAGTCTCACTGGAACTGGGGTGCTGGCACTGCCATGCTGCACCTGATAGCTGGGAGAAACAGGAAGGGTCATGGACATCTGGGCAGTGTGTGGAACTAATGCCTGGGGCTAGAGAGATTAAGGGAGATGAAAGCAAACTAAAAACTCCACCATTCTTTCTACAGAAAACAATGGGGTGGGATTTTTGAGCTGGAAATTTAGCTACCAGGTTTATGAACACACACCAACAGCTACTGATGTGGATCATCCCTCATGCTGGGATACTCTCTCTAGGGTGCACATCTTCACACACTTGAGGATTCATACAAGCTTACACTCCCCACTTGCTTACAATCCCAATTTATTTTAAAGCCACTTCTTGCCTACCCCGGCTTTTCTCGCACCTCCGCAAGATCCTTATCCCAGCCACAGAGCTTCCTGCTGGGTTAAGAATTACACTCTGTGCTAAGTCTTGCCAAGGAGCTGTGGTCATGCTGCAGCTGGGGGGAAGGAGACAGCCCTGAGCAGCTCTGGCTGCCCCCAGGTGCATCCTGAGCGTTCACTTCAGCAAGTGCCAATGGTATTTAACCACTTCACAGCACAACAGTTGCCACTCCAGAGACTATCACCAGCTCACTCTGTCACACAGCAGAGGAGGAGGGGCTGCCTGGCCTGCTCTTATGGACATTTTGGGATGGATTTCTCCAGAAACTCCATCATTCACCCCATCAGAGCTGTAGCTGTGTTCAGTTCCTGCAGGAGGAAGGCACCACTGAGAGTTTTTCCAACCCCCACAAAGCTGATTCTGGCAGAGGTTGTGGCCAGGCATGGGCCTCAATGCAAGAGGACACGAGGCTCAGGACTGCCCTTTGTTTTTAAGTAGGCTGTGAATATCTGGCAGGAGAAATACAGGTGGTACTGACAAAAAACATCACAGCTTTAAAAAAATTGTATCTCTGGTGGTTGGTGCTGTGAAAGAAAACAATTTCAAAGCTCATTTTCAGCTCTTTATCTGCACAGGGGCAATGTTAAGTTGTGTTGTCTGATCTGTACACAGGTAGGAAATTCCTAGAGTGGCTTTCAACACATTTCAACAAAGCTCTGAAGAGAGGATTTATCCTTCAACTGCTCAGACTCAGACACTAGAGAGAATAAGCATCTTTGGCTCAGCCCTACACTAGCAATGGCTTTATGAAAGCTGCCAAAGGAATGGCTGTTCATTTTCTGGTTTAATACACTAGACATTTACAATACAAAGAATATTCTTTGCCTAATTACACTAATTGCACAGCTTAGTCAAAAATGGGCCATAAATGTCTAGGGCTGTTGCTTCAGCTTAGATATATGTGATCTGTGATTACAGATCAATTTGTGCACATCTATGCAATTCCTTCTGTCCTCCTCTGATAAAATTTCCTCTACCTTTCAATACATATTCATCAAGGCTTCTAAAAACCAGTGTGCATTAGAGAGGAACTCAACAAACAGCTTCACTGCAGAAGATCTCAGCAATTTATAGTGGAAAAATATACCAGTGGCAGCAGTTCTGTGGTCTGTCATTTCCCCTCAGAGCAGTGGGTTTTGTCTTCTGCTGAGAAATAAAGCACCACTTCAGCAGGTCAGACCTCAGCCTGTGGACAGGTCCTGCCTTTAGCCTTGGAGCCAGCACACAGAGAAATGGGATTTGAAGGAGCACTGTGTTCATCTGGACAAGGCAGAGCTGAGCTGAGGATGTGTAACTGTAAGGAAACACATCCTGGGAGCCCTCCTAAATCCCCCCGATGGAAGGGGGATGAACAGTCCTCACCAAGGATCCCTGCAGAGCTACAGGTGCAATTACACAACAACTTCAGTTAAAGTTAAATGAAATTAAGGAAAACAGTGTTTCTATCCGTGGTACCAATACCCACTCTCTGCTCAGAGCACACCAGCTGAAAAAGTGTTTATTTACATAATAATGGACATATAACTGGGCTGCAAAGATACCTTCCACACCTCCACCTCCAAAGCAAACCCATCCAAACCAAGTTACTCCCCACTTGCCTGGTTGTTAACCTCTGTGCCCAATGTCTGGCACAGAGCATGCACCCACCTCTTTGAGAGACATTTCTTGGTTAGATCAGATCAGACCAGGTGTTAAACCATGACATTAACCAGTTCCTGCAGCATGTTAGAGCTTGAACTGCCCTAGGTCTGACCCTTTTCCCTCCCTCATTGTCAATGCAGGATAGGTGGGAATTACCCTCAAGAGACAGAGACCTTCGATCTTCAGTTCTCCCATCTCATTATCTTTTACTCCTTGCATTTCCAGTCTCCACTGCCCCCATGTTCCCTGAGCTTTCAGGCTGGGTCAGCAGAAAGGAGCAGGGATCTGGTGCTGCTGTGTGCAGAGACTTCCAGGCTTGCCCAGGCTGGTCCCTCTGTTCTGCACACAGAGCTTTGGCCTCAAACCAGCTCCTGGGCTGTGCTGTGACCAGCACGAAGGAGCTGCAGAGCCAGGTCTGGCAGATGGTGAGTGCAGGCTGTACATCTTGAGACATGACTTGGCTCAGCCAAGCCAGCTCCTAAACAAACCCTTATTAAGCTGCATTAGCCATCACACCTGAAATCTTCTGATTTAGCCCTTATAGGCTGGGGCACAGGTGAGTCCTAAACCCATCACTCTAGATAACACCCAAGATGGGACTGATCTCGTGATTACAACTCTCATTACGTGCCAACAACAAAAAAGCTGCAGTTAAAACACAAATGGCAGTGGTTGCTAAGTGACATCCATCACAGCCCTGAGACAAGCAGCTGTGGCTGCACAGCAATCCTTTCTTGTCCATGTAATTGAGGATAAAAATGCTGTTTTCATTACTTTCTACTAATCTTAACTTTGACCCAACAGAGTATTTTGTGCTTTAGGTTCTGACAAAGAGCCCCGTGAAAACAAGGCTAAATCTTCCACTCAAACCAGTTGAAGTGAATTTGATTCAAAATACCTTTAATACTGCATGCTCTTCCAACACATTTTCTTCCCAGTGAAGTAGTTCATAAGACAACATGGCTTTCTCAGTTAAATGGCCCATTTCTGAAAACAGAGAGCAGTGGCAGTATTTTCAGTGGGGGTCATGTGAAAAAACAACAACAAAATCAACAAAACCCTCCACTTGTCGGCTTCTAAAGGGAGCCTGTGGGCTTTGTTCAACACTGAAGCTTTCTGTAATATTTGGAAAAAACGATAATATTTCAGAGCTGTAAACAATATTTATCTTCATAAATAAAGTATTAAAACTGTAAATTTAAAATTGCAGTTGAGTCAAGTAGGAGCTCAAGATCCAGCAAGGCACAGAGGAGTCACTTGCTCCAGGGAAGGCAGGGGTGGAAGCAAGGTACTTAAGCACCTTTTAGCCTGGGTGAAAGTCCCTAGAGTAGAGAGACTCTAATTAGTGCAACTGGCAGCTCAAGGCCTCTGAATAAGATTATTGAGGAGAAAAGGAGGGGAGCCAGCGCTGCACCAGCTGTACACTGTGAGCAGTTTGCTCACCCCACATGCTCTTACACGCTGCAGTAAAACCTGTTTGGGGCCATGTTGGCAGGTGAGACAAAGGGATGGACCTCTCACCGTCCTGTGAACAGATCCAAAGTGACCAGGGAAAGCCACCCCGAGTGGCCAGCGGAGTGAGAAGTGCAGCATCCACCAGGTGTGCCCAGCCCAGGGTCCCATCCCGCTGCTAGCACGGAGCACCCTGCCACAGCTCCTGACCACAGCTACCCCGAGCAGCAGCCCCCAGACACTGCACTGCTAATTATAACCTTCCCTAATGAACTCTCTTCCGCTCCATCCACGGAAGCCTCAATTTCCAGCGCCAGCAGCAACAGATCACAGACACACAGGAGCTGCTGGCTCGGTCAAAGCTCACCCGTGTGGATAAAGCCAACTTGACTGCTGCCTTTGGTCACTATCTCCATGTCAGCACAGTAAACATTTCTATTTTGCACATTACACCAGAGTAAAATCTGATTTATTTTTTTCCTCTCTGTATTTTATCCGTAAACAGAGCACTTTTCCTGGCTGTTCTCATTGCTCAGATTGCTGAACTACAGTCAGGAAAACAAGCGTGCCTCGCGCTGGTGTTAAACCCCTGTGTCTGTTCTCCAAATCCTGTGGCACGGGGGGAATATTGCAGTGCAGACAAAGGTCTGCCTCTCCAGCAGCATTGAATCAGGCAGCTCCAAGGTGCAGAGTGTCTGGCTGGCTGCATCAAAGGCACGTTCTCCACGCGTGCTGGCGGGCACACAGCTCAACCTCCCTTCTACATAAGAAATGGCATCGGGAGGGGATAAAAAGAGAAGCTTCCTGTCACCCTAATTCCTGTTGAGTACTTCTGCCCCGTAGGGATCAGCCTTGCCTTCCTCCCTAGTTTGGGAGCATCTTCTCCGCCCTTTATTTATTTCAGCGAGATCAAAGATTCATCTCCATGGAAACGTCTGAGCTCAAAGAGTTTCTGCACTACAGCATCCTGCACGTAGGGTTTGGCACCGTTGATTTGAAGCAGAAGCTTTGAGATGATCAGCAGTCAGGTCTCTCCAGTAATGGTTTGATGAGCAGTAATCAATAACCTGAGCAGCGTGTGTGTGTGTGTCACTAACACACACAGCGGAGTGGAACTGCCATTCCACTGTGGAATCTGTGGCCCATGAAGAGCACATGAGGGACACTGACACGACTGCTCTCCAGTAGCTGGCACCTTGTCCCCATAGGACTCCCAGGAGACCAGAGCCATGAGGGCAGAGCTGCTGGAGCCCATCACTGCCCACCCTGTGCTGCAGCTCATGCCTTAGAGGAGGCATCTGCAAAGCCACTTGGATTTACCCAAAGGAAACAGCGAGTGGCCCAACACCCAGCCCAGCAAAGAACTCATGAATTCTGTATTCAAACTGCTGCCTCTGGGCCAACAATGGCTGGGGTACTGGGTCTGTGTCATTCCAGTGATTTCCCTCCCCTGAGCTCCAATTCCTCCAGCACAGTCACTCGTACAACTAGTTTCCAGGAGAGGGGAAAAAAAATTAAATAAAACAGACATGTTTAATGCTATTTTTGTTCCCTTTTCAGCTCACCACATGGCCACACAAACTGTTAAACTGTTGTTCTGGGGGCAGGAGCAACCAGCCAGGAGGAAAACTATTCAGACATCCACGGCAGCAACTGCTGACAGAAAGGGGCTGTGGAGCTACAGCCTTGCAGGAAATCCTGAATTCTACTGAACTCTCACTTAAAGAAAAGGAGGACAAGAAGAAATGAAACAGAACTCGTTTACAAGACTCACATTTCCACAGGCGTATCCTAGGAAGGGTGGGCAGGGCATGGAGAGCACGTGGGGCTGCATTTACACCGGAGCAGAGCTAATAGCATCCACCTGGAAAGTATCAGCCAGCACCTGGGGCAGGAGGAACCCCCTTCTTCCAGCACTGCCGAGGGCACAGATTCTGCTCTTCAGGAAGTCAGACTGCACCTCACTGCTTGCGGCAGTGCAAGTTGCCCATGTGCAAGCAGAATGTGATTTTTATAATCATATTAAAAAATTTCAGAATAGCAACTGTGCAGAGAGCAATCCAGTTTAGCCTTATCCTAGGGCACAGGCAGAATATGCCAGCCATGAATTAATACTTCATAAGCTGCACCATGCTGAGTTTCATGGCTTAATTATAAAAGAGAAAGCAATAATCAAGGGATCTGTAAGGCTAATAAATGTTCTGAGAACACCAAATGTGACACAAGAGCCGCAGCCAGTGCGACAGGACATGAATGCATTTAAAAAGCACATTAATCACACCCCGTGTATTAATTCACAGTTGGTTTCCAGTGACAGCACTTAGCCTTTAGCCGCCTTTGTAGCGTCACCAGGCACAAGCAGATCCTCACCCAGCCCAGAGCAAACTGGGCTGTGGTCAGTTCCCGGGCCAAAAATCACAGCCATGCATCAGCTCAGTGAGACAGAGAGATGAGCTCTGACTCAAGGCTCTGCAGCCCTGTGGTTCTCCCTGTTTTGTTTCTGAGCTCAGTTTAGTGCCCACACCTGTCCTGGCACCCGGAGGTTTCTGGGTCAGTGGAGTGTCCACCCAGCACGAGTCACCTAGTGAAGGGGAAAATCAGGCAAATTCTCCAGTCACCTCTGCAGCAAAATACCTGAAAATGCTTCTGTTTGTCAGTGTTTCCAACTATCTCTGTTCTCCATCTCGTGTTTCATCTCACTGCAGTGTTTTAATTACGCAGACAGAGTGTGGCTCTGCCTCTCAGTCACAGAACTCCCTCTTTCCATGGGGAGAGGCTGTTTCAGATTACTGACCATGTCAAACTTGATGTCTCTATATCTCAGGGAAAGCTCAGGGAAAACTCTGATAAGCCTTTGAAGTGGGGTGCCACCTCTTCACCTGCACTGTCACACAGCAGTCCCCAAATTCCTGTAGGCTGAGATGCCAATGCAGGACACGACCCAGCCCTGAACTGTTGACATCAGCAAGACAGTCCCTGAGCTGAAATGCTGCAGGATTCAGTGCCAGACAGGGCTGCATATACAGAAACTTGAAATGCTCCCAAACATCCATTTCTGCCCAATAATTCAGTGGAATCAGAAAGTTTCCTATCTGCAAACATCTCATCCTCTAGCTCTCTACAAAGGGCAGCTCTTCATAGTTCTCTGCCCAAAATCTATTATAAAAGATTTATTTCAAAAGAAATAGCTGCCCTTCTTCCCTTACTAATATTCCCAAATTTATCTATGTCCTACTTAACACCTCCTCTGAAACTAGGAAGCAAAAAGCTATTTCTGCTGGACTCAATAAGTGGACTCTGATGAATCCCAGGGAAGACACAGACCAGATACCAGGCTGAGTTTAAATCCTGGGATGGATTGCTCAGGCAGCAGCCTCCTCCTTCCTCAGTGTTCCTGAAGCCTCATCAGGAGCTAAGAGAAAGACAATTCTGAAAATAGATAAATAAATAATCATTCTGTATATTCCCCAGATCTTCTAAACCAGGCCAAATTTGTACACTGAAGTTGCATTCTTCTGGCTGTAAAAATACATATCTGCCCCCTCTTCTGCCTCTGCAACCATCTGGGAACCTGAAATCATGCTTCCTCATGGGAATGAATCATGGAGCAGCCACAATGACTTTCTGCAGAGAGACACAAAATCAATGGTAAAAAGTGAAGAAGACCCTTAAATTTTCCTTAGGTTGGCACAAGACAGACTCAGACCAGCTACACGTGTGGGCTGATGTCTCAAGAGTCTCCAGCTCCAGTCAAAACTCTCAGCTCTGAATAAGCCCATAGTACTAGAAGCTGCCCAGATGCACATGAAGCCTGATCTAGCAACTTATTTGCAAATAAATGGCTCCCTTTCATCCACCCACAGATCTTCTGCCCAGTGTTTTCATCTTCACTCCGGAGCTGTTCTCTTTTTTTCTCTCTTATCTTCTCCTCCAGCATCAGCTGTGGCAGCAGATTGCACTCACTAATCAAAGAGGGGCTGGGCTCTCTCCGTTTGCTCCTTGAAGTCTGTGGCACTACAGTAACATCAGCCAAACATTTGTTTTCATTAAAGCTCCTCCCTGAGCTGCCAATGGAGCCTGGACTGTGCCAGGACACAGCAAAGAGGGACAATTTTGCTGGTCTGGCCCTGCCTTAGGGACACTGATGCCCCTACTCCCTCACCTACGTGACGGTGTCTGCTGTTCTCTGCTTCTCTTCTGCCACCTCCTGCAGAGGGAAGGAAGCTGGCACTGCTGCCAATCCCTCGGGTTTCTCGAGGGAATCATGGAAGTCCCAAGTGCCACACTCAGTGCTGTCCATTCACTCTTCCGTGAGGTTCATCCTGAGGGGTTTTTAGGGAAGGGTGATGGATGGGGCACGAGGCAGCATCGCAGAGCTTGTCCTGGCACATGACTGGGATGGCACTACCCAATGCAGGGCAGCAGCTGGGCAAAGGAGGGGCCTTTCCTCAGCTCCAGCACAATGCACTGCATTTTCATGGTATCAGTGGAGGAGACAAGGAACATTTCATCCCCCTTCCACGCCCTCTGATGTTTGGCAGGAGCCAAATCAACTGATTTCAGTGAGGAAGCAAAACCCTCCTGTAGTCTTGTCAGATGAGTTCCCTCAGACTCTCCAGCTCAGGATGAAATCCTACTTTAATAACTCTTCTTCTCCTTCCTCAGACCCTCTACCAGAAACACACCACCAGAACTTGCACAGGGAGTTAACCTGACCCCAGACAGATCCATGCTACATCCTCCCAATACCTCCCAGGATGTGAACTCCCAATCTCCTGTGCAAACCATTCAATCCCATTTCTCCTCCTTTCCATCATCATTAACATGTAGGGGATCTCACTCTTTGGTTTTGAACCTGTTCCTCCTAGCAAATTTTGTGCTTTACTCATTTTCATGGAAGCAGCAACATGAGAGTAGATTCTTGGGGTTTTTTTGTGTGTGGGCATTCCCTGATTCTCCTCCTTGTGCACAACACAGTGCAAAGGTGGGATGGATGTGGCTGCAATTGCTTTAGGACCAACATCAAAGCAGCTGCTGGTAGTTCTAGAGTGCTGCCCAAATGTGGGCCAGGGTTTTGTGACTGACCAGCAAAAGCACAACATGAGCTGAACCCACTCTGCTCTGTCTGGGCTGCTGCTAAGGTCCAAAATTTCCAAGAGTTTTCTTGTGTGCATTGATGGTACATAAATGTATTTGTGGTAGCAGCACAAACTGAAATTAGGAGCATCATCCAGGAGAGATCTAGAAATCCATTCCAAGAGCACAGCCTTCAATTCATTTCCTAAAATCAAGGTAGGGCCACAAAGTCACCTCTTCACCTCCTCAGAGCAGAGACCACCACATTTCACCCCACCCTTACTCTACTGGACACAGAACATGTGCTTGGCTGAAGCCTACTTGGGGAAAGGCATATTATCTTGAATAGAAAACACTATCACATGGGAAGATTTTCACTTTCCTCAGTAATTTGTTCCAGCAGCTAATCAACTTCATTCTTTAAAAAATTAATGCCTATTTTCTCATTTCAATTAGTCTGGCTTCAGCCTGCAGCTGGGTTTGGGCTGTCTCTTCTCTCTGGCTTACACAACTCATGGGTACCTGCCTTTTCTCCCCATGGAGCTTTTTATGTATCTATACAACTTTCTTCAGCTAAATAGCTACAGTTGCCTAATTTCCAGTCTCAGGCAGCATGTTTGGGATTTTTTTCATTCTGCTTCTCCCGGAGGATGTGCTGCCCCATGAAATTTCCAGCACTCACCTGCTCAAGGCACACACCCCTGTATTTTACATCCTCCCATGAGGAGGGCACAGATCGTGGCCACTCCAGGAAACACAGGAACAGTTGATTTCAGAGCAGAATGGTGACTGCTGCTGATCACTGCAGATAAAGGGCGCTTGTGGTCAGCATCACGTCTCTGCTCTGGTCGCAGCTGAGCGAATGCTGGTGCAGCTGTCCCGGCACCCTTCTGCTCTCTCCACAGCCCCAAACCCCCACCCCTCTGATTCACTGCTCTCTCCAACCCCTGGTTGTCTTCTCATCTGAGTTTTCACCACCTCCTGCTCCCTTTTCCTTTTCTTTTCTACTGATCCTCTCTTAATAAAACCACTTGCCTCCTAAAAAGTCAGAGAGTGACAGTGTGGCAGTTTCCTCATCACTGTCTCTGTCCCTGTCTCCATCTCCCTCACTGCCAGCTCTGCTGGGCAAGGACTGCCCACCTCCTCCTGAGCCCACCCAGGATAAATCCATCATTATGAGAACAATTAACAACAACAGCAGTCCTGTTTACCTGTGCTGGCTGTGCTAAGCCAACTACAAATGATTAAGTTCACAATGGGTTTAACAAAAAAAAAAAATAAAATTGGGAGCACACTGTGTGTGTCTGGTTTTTCAGTTCACGGCTTCCTGATGTAGGAGCTGACTCTGAGGCTTGTTATAGTTCTAAACATGTTGATGGTGTACTCAGAGCAACTCATAAATACATAATTTAAGTAATTAATACAAATAAAATCTCATTACAAGTAACAACCAATTAAAAGAGCACAGAGGGCATCTCCTGTGCTTTGGGTAGCAGCTGAAGTGGAAGAAGATACTGTTGCAAGGCCTCAGAATTCCCTCCTGCCCTTCCCACACACTGAATCTCAGGAAGGTTTCCCACAAGGAAGATTCACGAGCAGCCTCTGCTGCCAGGAGAAGCTGCTGCTTTGCCTTGGCCTGATTATGAGAGCAGCAAATTAGGGCAATTTTTCACCAGTGATGCTGCCAGTGCCTTCAGAGCAATGCAGGTGCCGGGCATGCAGGCTGCAGCAGGGATGGGCTCATCCTGGTGCTTGCTAATCCTGCAGCACAACACAGAGTCATCTGTCCCCTCCTGCGGCCACCACGACTCCAGCAGGACATTCTGCTGGCCCTTGCAAGGCCCGTGGTTGTGCTGGGTGTGCAGATGGCATTTGGGCTGCCACACTGCTACAGCTCCCGAGGCTATAAAATATAGGGTTTTTTTTAATTTCAGTTTATGTCACTTAGGGACATGCTTGGGTCCCAGCCAGGGTGTTCTTGTTTCCTCCCATCCAGGGATGGCAGAGATGAGGGATGAAAGCACTGAAGAGGATCAAAACGTGAAAGGCAGAGTAAATGAAGCCATGAAAAATGGGAACAGAGATCCACTCCCTTAATGTAATTAACCTTTCCAAAAACAGATAATATTCCCGAATTAAAGGACATCGTGGGACACAGAAATGCATCCGGGTCATGTGGGAGGGATGCTGTGAGCGGGGCATCAAGGCAAATGCAAACAAGGCTCGCAGGGCGGGGATGGCATCAGCCACCGGCACAACCAGTCCCCAGACGGCCGCTCCTCGCCCAGCTCTCCTCAGAGCACAGATTAAAGGGTTTCCACCCCCGGCACTGCCGCTCAGCCCAGGGCTCTTTCGGGGCTGCGTTTCCCCAAACGAGGGCTGGCTGCGCTCCCGCTCCGTTCCCCGGCTCCGGCAGCAGAGAGGGACCCGCCCGGCTGGCCCCTGCCCCCCGTGTCCCCTCCTGCTCCCCGTGTCCCCTCCTGCCCCCCGTGTCCCCTCCTGAGCCCCGTGTCCCCCTCCTGAGCCCCGTGTCCCCCTCCTGCACCCCGTGTTCCCTCCTGAGCCCCGTGTTCCCTCCTGAGCCCCGTGTCTGCCACCCTGTGCCCTGCTGCCGGTCTCCATCTGCTCCGTGCACCCCGTGCCCTTCCTGCTCCCCGTGCCCTGTCCCCGTTCCCGTTCCCTGTCCCTGTCCCTTGTTCCCTGTCCCTATCCGCGTTCCCGTTCCCTATCACTGTTCCCTGTCCCTGTTCCTGTCCCTGTTCCCGTTCCCTGTCCCTGTCCCTGTGCCTGCCCCTGTTCCCCGTCCCTGTCCCTGTCCCTGTCCCCTGTCCCTGTCCCTGTGACCATTCCCTGTTCCCTATCCCTGTTCCCTGTCCCAGTCCTTGTGACCATTCCCTGTTCCCTATCCCTGTTCCCTGTTCCCTGTTCCCTGTCCCTGTCCCTGTTCCCTGTCCCTGTCCCTGTCCCTGTTCCCGTTCCCTGTCCCTGTCCCTGTCCCTGTCCCTGTCCCTGTCCCCATTCCCTGTTCCCTGTCCCCGTTCCCTGTTCCCTGTTCCCTGTCCCTGTCCCCGTTCCCTGTTCCCTGTCCCTGTTCCCTGTTCCCTGTTCCCTGTTCCCTGTTCCCTGTTCCCTGTCCCC